>JADRCD010144310.1:0-11397 GCA_019843815.1 Montemys delectorum | reverse complement strand
CCTTCTCCATGTTTTGTCTGTTTTATTCAATAAGAGAATTAATGAGAATCTTTGTTTCTTTAAAATATCAATTATGTTGTAAAAATGTATGTTGTTGTTGTTATGTTGATTTGTTTTTATTGCCTGTGTGTTGTGAATAAAAATGTAGTAAAGAGCTGGGCATTGGCAGTGCACTCCTTTAATCCCAGCACTTGGGAGGCAGAGGCAGGTGGATTTCTGAGTTCGAGGTCAGCCTGGTCTACAGAGTGAGTTCCAGGACAGCCAAGGCTATACAGTGAAACCCTGTCAAAAAAAAAAAAGTAGTAGTAAATAAGAATGGGCAAATATCTCTGGAGCAGGAAATAAAGTCCTCAGATATATGCCCACAAACCTGAAAGTGTAGTATCTAGATTATGTGGTATAATGTGGCATATTTATTCCTATCTTTTTGAAGAACCTATAAAGTGTTTGTTATAGTGGTTGTATCAGTTTGCAGTCCTAATAATAATATATAATGTTTTTCTCTCCTCACATCCAGCACTTGTTTCCACTATTTTTGTTTGCATTATTATCATTATGTTTAGCCTCAGCTATTATGACTTGGATAAGATGCAATGTACATTTAATTTCATATCATACTTGCTAAAAATGATAAACATTTTAAAAAATATTCTGAAATCTGTATTTCTTCGTCTGAAATCTCTTGAATTCCAAGTCCCAGTTTTTACTGGTTTCCCTCCATTCTTACTGCTCAGTTATTTTACTTGTCATATTATTCTAGGTCTGAACTTCATTACATATGTCTAGCTGGTAAAGATGTTCTTTTTCTGAAGGTTGCTTCTCAATGAATTATGCTTTTTTTTGCTACACAGAAGGGTTTTAGTCACATGTGCTCTATATATTAACTGTTGATATTAGAGCTCATGTTCTCATGGAGTACTATTCAGAAAGTGTTTTCTCTGCCTACAAAATCAAGTATATTCCTTTATTTCTTGTTTGTTTGTTTTGTTTGTTTGTTTGTCTGTTTGTTTTTCAAAACAGGGTTTCTCTGTGTAGCCCTAGATGTCATGGAACTCACTCTGTTGTTTGAGGCTGGTCTCAAACTCAGAAATCCATCTGCCTTGACCTGCCAAGTCCTGGGATTAAAGGCAAGTGTCACCACTGCCCAGTCCATCATTTCTTATGTTTCAGATTAAGGGAATCTGATCCTGTATTGATGTCCTTCATCTGTTTGGGTATGATTTTGTCTATGGTGAAAAGTAAGAATTCAATATCTTCTTTTTATATTTAGAGTTTCATTTTGAACAGCACCATTCTTGAAGATGTTGCCTTTTTCCAGTGTATATTTTTGGACATGAGATGGATGAGACAGGCTGACTCCATGGCAGGCTTTAAGTTGGCAGTTAAAGAAAGTAGACCTAAAAAGTGGGCTAGTCAAACCAAGCCCAGGAAAGTCAATTACTAATAGAAAACATCCCAGCCGGACATGGTGGCACACAACTTAAATTCCAGCACTTGGGAGGCAGAGGCAGGCATATTTCTTAGTTCGTGGCCAGCCTGGTCTACAGAGTGAGTTCCAGGAGAGCAAAACTACACAAAGAAATCCTGTCTTGAAAAAAAACATCCCAGGCTCCAGCTTCCATACCCAGGTAAAGGAATGTCGAAGCCACATTCCCTTACCAAGGACAATGGGTCAGCATCAATTTCCAGGATTCCTCAGCTACTTCCTGAGTAACATCAATCTCCACAGTGAGTTTTCAGCCACCACACCCTGGTAATGGAATGTCCATAGAGATGGATCCAACAATTTAACATAGAGGTCACTTACCTCAGAATTCCCTAATGTGCTTTAAATTGGGCCTGAGAGCTCACTTCCTGGTCTCTCTATCTTGCTAATGGGGAGATCCCAGCATGAACTTCTTCACAATGTTCTTTGCATTTACATACTCTGTGGGTCTGCATTTCACTCTTCAGTTAGTCATAGAATCTTCCAGTTAGCTGTGCATGAAATTATATTTGGATCACCATTTTTCATTTAATAGAACAATATATGTTTGTTACTATGTCAATGCCATGCTTTTGTGTTAGTATAGCTCTGTTCAATAACTTAAAAGTCTGAGTCAGTAATATCTACAGATATTCCTGCATTCTTTAGGAATCCATTTTATATCTTTGATCCTTTGTGTTTCTATATGAAATGTAAGATGTTTTAATTAATTGCCTTTGTGTTTCTATATGAAGCAAAAGACGATTTAATTAATTCTGAGAAGAACTGATTTAGGTAGAATGGGAATTTCACTATATTATTCATATCATTCCATGAAAATGGAAGGGATTTCTATGTCTTGGTAGTTCTTAACTTATTTTGTGTCTTTCTTATATAGGTCTTCCAATTTTCTATTAGGTTTATTCCAGGGCATTTTAGATAGTATTGTTGAAGGAATAGTTCCTCATTTCTTTCTTGTTGTATTTACCATTGATTTAAATTAGACTATGAATTGTGTGTTAATTTTACATTCAGCTGATTTGCTGTGTATATCTGTTACCTGTAGAAGTTTTCCCTTAGATTCTTGGCTATTTGTTTTTCTTGTTGTTTAATCATATCATCTGCATATAAACCTATTGGGATTTCCTTCTCTTCTAGTTGTATCTACTTCATCATCATCACTTATCTTATTATCCTAGATAAGACTTCAAAGAGTATATGGAATAGAAATTGTAAAAGGTGACATACTTGCCTCCTTTCTGATTTGGTGAAAATGCTTTGAGATTATCCATATATGGACAATGTCATCTGTTGGTTGCATCTATTATATTGAGGCATGTTCTCTGTTTCTCTGGGTCCTTTAGCCCTTTATTCATGAAAATTAATTTTGTCAAAACCCCTTTTCTTCATCTAATGCAATAACGGTGTTCCTTTTTTGCTTGAGTTTGTTACTATGGTAGATTATATTTACTGATTTAGAAATGTTGAATTACCACATCTCTGGTAAAATATGCACTTTATCATGGTGGTAACCTCTCTCTCTCTCTCTCTCTCTCTCTCTCTCTCTCTCTCTCTCTCTCTCTTTCTTTCTCTTGGTATTTCTCTCTGTGTGTCTATTTCTCTGTCTTTCTGTGTGTGTCTTATAGAATGAAGTATAAATTATTTTATTAAAAATCCTTGCAACTATATCCATTAGTGAAATAACATGTAATTTCTTTTTGGTGGCTATTCCTCCTTTCATTTTTGTATCAGGGTAATTATATAGGCATCATTAAAAATTTGAAAGTGAGCCAGGCGGTGGTGGTGGCACATGCCTTTAATCCCAGCATTTGGGAGGCAGAGGCAGGTGGATTTCTGAGTTTGAGGCCAGCCTGGTCTACAGAGTGAGTTCAAGGACAGCCAGGACTATACAGAGAAACCCTGTCTCTAAAACAAAACCAAAAACAAAAACAAAATTGAAGGTGTTTATTCATCTCTTTTTCTTAATAATTATATAATTTTACAGAATTAATATTAGTTAATAGTAAGGAAATAAATAAGCTATATTTCCTGAAATGACTTTCTCTGTGTTCAGTGCTTTAATAGCATGCCCAGATGATTTCTTGTGTTCTGCACAAGAGAAAAGTAAACTGATTTACTCTTAGTAAAATGTATTTGAGATCTTGTGTAAGCACTTATTTCAAGAATGAGAGTTTGAGCATGCTGCAGGTTTCTAAGTGTGTTGCATTTTCCGTGAAACTGCTTGACTTCAGATGGAGGAGAAGAAGAAGGGAAAGGAAGAGGAGAAAATATAACATAAAGAGCGTTTTAATACAAAAGAGAATGTTTACATTATCAATTGTAATCACAATTGAAAAGCTATAGTCTTAAGATAGTTCACTGAAGTGAAGCAGGAGCTCTGAAGGGAGCTGTTTCCCTTTTGTACCTGACTCTGCTTTTCAACACCTGCTTCCTATTTGCTTCTTTCTTCTTTCTTTGGTTTTTTATTCATTTGAAATTCTTGGGGTTTCATATACTCAGTTGAGGATAAACAGCTTCTTGTGTTGCAGTCAGCACTATTTTTCTTTATTTTTCTTTTTTTTTTAATTTTATATATTTTATGTATGTGAGTACACTGTAACTGTCTTCAGACACTAGAAGAGAGCTTCACATCCCACTACATAAGACTGTGGTTGCTTGGAGTTGAACTCAGGACCTCTGGAAGAGTATTCAGTACTCTTAACTCCTGAGCCATCTCTCCTGAAAAAAAAATCACAATTTTTCTGCAAGAAACTCCCTGATTTCCACTCCTCATATCCTTTGTACAATCTACTACACAATCGTACTTAGTGCTGCTGTCATCTTGCATGACTGGTCTTGCTTATAATTCCTTTATTTCAGTGAAATTACAAAAAAAAATACCCTCATGTTTATTTACTCTGAAATAGTTTGGCAAACCTATACAAGTTTCTTGTTGAAAAGCATCCACTTTAATGAAAAATATTTGATTTAGATATAAAAATAGATGGACATAAATTTTTAAAGAATATCCTTATTCAATACTTTGAATTTTCAAGACTGGATATATGCATGCATGAACATATGAGTTTGCTGTGTTTGCAGTGTGGATGTATGTGTGTTAATGTGGGTATCCCCATTCACTTCTTTTTTTGTTGTTGCATTTTTTTATTATTATTATGAATTGTTTAAATCCATTTATATCTAAAATGATATCCTGCTTTCAAGTTCTGAAGACAGAAGACCAGTTCCATATGGATATTCTTCTCCTATGACTACAACAGAAAATTGGCTATGCGTGTCAAAGGGTAAATGAGTGGTGGTACAGCTATATGAGAATTTATTTAGTTTAATTTAAGAAGATAGCAAGGTCATTGACCTAGGAAGCCATAGTCTGGGAGCAAGTCTACCACCTGTGCCAGCCAAATATAGGAGAGCTTGTCAGAGATTCACTTTCTAAAAGGATACAGGTATAGCTGTTCTAGAATTAATATCCCTTCCCCTGGATAAATCACTCCACACACTTAAGAGTTTAATAAAGAAAAATTTCTTTAACAGTAGCATACATTTAGCTCTGGCTAATGCTCAAAGAAGACCCAGCTTACAAAAGTATATACATTCCATATGAGGTTTCAATATTAAATCTCTTTTAGTTTCAGGTACCATGTAATAACTTTGGAGAATTGAAATAATGACAAGAGACAGCAAATCTACCCACTGAGGCAGATAGATATTTATAAAGGAAATCTATCTTCTAGATCATAATGCATGATCTAAAAGGTTCCTTGAAAAGATTCATCAATGGCACAATTCCCACACATATGAGTAACAAAGACACAAATACAGAAAACGCAAAGGAAAAGTGATTTAACAGTGCTGTGGTTGCAGATTTCAGATGAATACCTATGCTATGCTGTTCTAACCTAAGTATAAGGCTGCTTTTGTATCTGAGCAGACTGGGTCCAAGGATGGCCACAGCTGCATCAAAATGCAGGACCAGAAGGAATCATTTTAACTAGCCCTGACTACTCTTTGTGTCAGGACAGATTCAACACTATAGAGCATTCCTTTTAACCTTCATTTTTATTTCATGTGCATGTGTGTGTTCCTTGTATATATCTGTGTCCAGTACCTACAGAAGCTAGATTGAGCATGAGATCCCTTGAGACTTGAGTTACAGGAGATGATTAGCCACCAACTTGTTTCCAGGAATGAAACTTGTCTTCTTTCAAACAATCCTCAGTGCTCTTGACCAGTGTACTGCCTCAATAGCTGGATTTTTTTTAAATTTAATTGTCTTGATTTTTTTCTGGTATTTTTGAGACATGGTTTCTCTGTGAAGCCCTGGCTGTCCTGGAACTCACTCTGTAGACCAGTCTGGCCTTGAACTCAGAAATCTGCCTGCCTCTGCCTCCCAAGGGTTTGGATTAATGGCGTGTGCCACCACTGCACAGGTTTTTTTGATATTTCAATTAAAGTATATTATGTTATTCCACATCCACTCTAGATTCCTCCCTTACTTCCTCTCTTCCAAGTCTTTCATTTTATTTGTTTTTACTTTTTCTTTTTTGTTTGTTTTTCGAAACAGGGTTTTTCTGGATTGCCCTGGCTGCCCTGGAACTCACTCTGTAGCCCAAGCTGGCCTCAAACTCAGAAATATGCCTGCCTCTGCCGCCCAAGTGCTGGAATTAAAGGTGTGGGCCACCATCACCTGGCAAGTCTTTCATTTTAAATGTTTGAAAATCTATGTACAAATATGTGAGTAAAACAGGTTGAATGTTGCAGGGGTGGGGGTGGGGGTGTAGTGGCCCCTACCTTTAATCCCAGCACTTGGGAAGCAGAGGCATGTGGATTTCTGAGTTTGAGGCTAGCCTAGTCAACAAAGTGAGTTCCAGAGTTCCAGGACAGCCAAGGCTACACAAAGAAACCCTGTCTCAAAAAAACAAACAAACAAACAAACAAAAAACATTGAATGTATTTCTGTTGATTGTGTGCATATGTTCCAGGGATGAACACTTTGCACTGGATAAGCAATGAGAAAGCTCTGTAAGGAGCCATAATAAGACAAGCTAATAACCACCAGCAGGTTATCATCCTGAGATGGCCTGCTTCAGGTTATTATATAACCTGCAACAGGTGAGCCTTTATTCAGCAAGGCTGTAAGGAACTAATTTTAGGACAGATTCCTGCTATTAATATGCTTTTCCTATTATTATTAAACACATATATAATAATTACTAAATAATAGCACATCCCATGTGGAGCAGATCTCTGGATATCCATGAAGGTGTGCTGTCTTATAGTGATGTTATACAGACAAATAGATGACTTAAGTCTTAATGATGATCATATAAGAATTCGTAAATTTTATCTGTGATTATTAAGCTCTTTTTTTTGTTGTTGTTTTGTTTTTTCAAGACAGGGTTTCTCTGTGTAGCCCTGGCTGTCTTGAAACTCACTCTGTAGACCAGGCTGGCCATGAACTCAGAAATTCGCCTGCCTCTGCCTCCCAAGTTATTAAGCTCTTTCATAATGGGACTGCTGTTAGATCCTTTTCTGATAGTCAAAATGGTAATGAGAACTCTGCCAATCATCCAAATGTCAGCAGTTATTGTTCTTAGATGGTAACCAGACTTTCTCCTACTCAGAGCACATTCCAAGAGGTGGTTAACCAAGAGTCATAAAAGGAGGACTATTTATCATAGGTGCTAGGACAGAAGATTAAAAGAGGAATTAAGAAGATGTTGCAGAGCATAGAATGAGCAGGCAGGCTTCTCCTTACTATGGGATAGAACAGGTAAGGATAAGGCATGCTTAGTCTTATTAAGAGAAACAAAGCTTTGTTATTACAAACATAGGATTAATTCATTTAGCACTAAAAGGGTAGAGGCCTTTTCTTTCTCTATGTAATCAAGATTGTAGTCCATATTTTATTCAGAAAGTGTTAGTTCTTTCTGCACTTGTGCTTGGTCTTTTGTTCCATATGCATATGTAAGTATGGATGTGTGTGAACATATGTAATTGTGAGAGTGCATGCAAGCTGGGCCCAACTGGGTATGAACAGAAATGTATAAAAAAAATGAGCATGAATGAATCTGTAAATGAATTTATGTGAGATTATGCACATTTGTTTATGAAAAAGTTCTTCCTTCTCTGAGTGTTATTCTCTTCTCCTGGTTAAATAGAAGTTTATTGCTCCAAACTTCCCCCTAGCCTGACAATCAAGAGGCATCTGGACAATAGGGAAAATATTCTAGCAATTAATCCTTTACTTACTCTCCTACTCTTTTAGGATGAGGTGCTAAATGCCAAAAATGGCAGTTTCTGGTCTCAGAGGATCACAGAAGGCAGGTCAGCTACAATAGTATAGTAACTTACCTGACAGTGGTGGCACACACCTTTAATCCCAGCACTTGGGAGGCAGAGGCAGGTGAATTTCTGCATTCGATGCCAGCCTGCTCTAGAGAGTGAGTTCCAGGACAGCCAGGGCTAAACAGAGAAACCTTGTCTCAAAATAAAAATAAATAAATAAAAAATAAAATAAAAAAGAAAGTGTGTGAGATTCCCTGAGGGACTCCCACACTCAAATCGCAGGAGCGACAAGCCACACACTACCAAGACATGGATTTGATGCAATCTGCAAGAGGCTTTTTATTCCAGCTAGCTGGGGTGAGACTCCGATCCCTCGAAGGGGTAGAGGAGTATGGCCCTGAGCAAGATCTTAGGTAGCTTTTTATTCCTGTGCAGTTGCTGGGGCAAAAGGGAAGACTGGGATAAGGTGAAGGTACGGGGTGGTTTCTGATTGGTGCTAGCTCCTGCTAGGGTCCAGGGGTGGGCTAGCCACCTGGCAATTATTTTGGTCCATGTTGTTTTGGTTCCCTTGTTTCTGGGTTCTTGGGAACTGGCCTCCCATTGTTTCTAGGTTCTTGGAGCTGATCTCCCACTGAGTTTGAGTAAAGGCTAAGATCCCACAGCACAGTTTGAAAACTTAATCTTACAAAAGAAGAAATACACCACTGGGGTTGGCCACCTGCTGTCTCCACTAAAGCCTGATGGGAATCTTAAGAAACTATCCTCATTTCCACCCCTCCAATTCCAGTGAACACCAGCTGCTGTGCAGAGCCCATCAATCCCAGATCCCACAGTGACTCTAGCAGGTCTGGGCTGGGTGGTATAATGGTGACAGACTTGGGTGTCCTCTCTTTTGGAGTTCTGGGTAAAGACCAGGCACCAGGCCGAAGGTTATAATGGCCAGTCAATGATGGCCTTCAAAGGCTGAGGACCTGTGCTTGGAAACCCAGACCCAAAGAGGCAGAGATGAGCAAATACCTGGACCTTGCTGGTCAGTCTTAATGGGCTATCCCCAATTCTCAGTGAATGTTCACGTGGCAGTCATAGGACAACTCTGTGAACTGGATCTCTCCTCTAGCTCTATGTGGTCTGCAAGAATGTGATAAGGATCACCAAGCTTTTTTTTGTTTGTTTATATTTTTTTTGTTTTTGTTGTTGTTTTGTTTTTGTTTTTGTTTTTTGTTTTTGTTTTTGTTTTTCGAGATAGGGTTTCTCTGTGTAGCCCTGGCTGTCTGGAAAATCACTCTATAGTCCAAGCGAACCTTGAAGTCAGAAATCTTACAGCCTTAGCCAAGTACTGTGATTAAAGATGTTCACCGCCACTGCCAAGTGGATCACCAAGCTTTTATCTTCAAAAAAAAACCAACAACAACAACAACAACAACAACAACAACAACAACAAATGAACATGATAGCTGAGGTTAGCCCAGTCCTCTGATGTGACACTATCAGGTCTGCATAGTGTCAGGACCTTCAGGGTCAGAGGGCCTTTGCCCAGGGAAGGCCCAAGTTCTAGATTCCAGGGATGCACTGGTTCCCACAGCCTGTGCTCTCAAGGTTCGTTCTCCTTTCCTCTCGTGCAGACATAGTTTTACAATTATACCATTTTAGCCTCAACTTTCAGGATCATCAGTCTGACTTCAGTTTAGAAATTGTCTTTTCCCTAGTGCACACATTCAAGTTCAGGCTAGGCTTTCACCTTAGACTTGAAGATGAGAATACATTAAGTTTTCTAACAAAAGCTTCCCATGTAACCTAGCAACATTTTCAAAGACAAAGCCCTGCTGCAACACAGTGGGACTGCACCCACCACCTGCCATCACCTCAGCCAGGAAATCCACCCAAAAAAAGCCCATGTCTGATTTAAACACACAAATGTCACCCATGTCCTGTCTTTTGGAAAGTCAGTCTTGATTCCCCAGTGCATGCTAAATTCTCACTGTCATCTATTCCTTGGCCTGACCTGGGAAAACATTCAGAAAAAGGATTCTGTGTTTGTCTCATGAGTTTAGAACTCCCAGGGCTTGAAATCAGACAATTCCCTGGCTTAGATTTAAAAAGCTTTTTAAAAAATGGAGTCTGACTCTGAGTTCCTCTTGTTCCCCTGAAGTCCTCTGTAATTCACACTGACAGGTTATTGTGGAGTGATTTCCTCAGACCCATGGGGAATGAAAAACAGTTGATGTTGCCTGCTGCCATCAGCAGAGGTGGATATTGAATGCTTTGTCAGTGTCCTGGTGAAACCAGGAGCCTGCATCTCTGTGTTTAAAGTGCCTGCACGTATCAGCCGTGCCAGAAGCCAGCCCCAGTGGGGCGTTTCTTCTTCCTTGCTTGTTTTTGAGGCAGCAGAGGGAGAAGAGCATAGGCATAAGACTTAGTTAATCTTATGATTTCTGGGGTAAGATTTAGTCTTATGAGATATTTGGAGTTGTTGTATAATAAAAAGTTTATTTATCTAAGTCTAAATGACTATGCTATTTTAATTGAACTGCCTTCTGTGATCCTCTGAGGCCAGACACTGCAGTTTCTGGCATGTAGCACCTGCTCTTCAAGCCACCAAGGATTAAATAAATAGCCTTTGTTTTATCTCAGCAAGAACTGCTGGCCTCTACCTTATTGTCTGCTAGTTGGACGTCATAAGGAGAAAAAAAATAGGCCACTTGGAACAGTGGTTATAGAGTTTATTTCTAAGTTGTAAAATGTTTCCTATGAAGGCTATCTAAAGAAAAGATCCTAAGTGGGGAATAGGTAAAATTCTCTAACTGAGCAAAGGGAAAAGATTCTACTCTATCTAGCTCCTTTTCATCTCTGTGTCTTCAGTAATTATACATCTTTCAGAATACATGATCATATGCAACAAATTTCATCACAAGTTCATACCAAAAATGAAATCATAAATTGAAATAGAAGTTTACAACATCGAATGTTTACATGCGTATCCAATAGGAGTAATTATCTACCTAAACATCCATCACCTGCCTTAGCCCCACAGGTTCACTGAAGGTTTAAAACCAAAATTAAGTTTTAAGGGAGGTGTTGTATAGATAAAACAAGTCAATATTTTCTCTTCTGCCCTAGCACCTTTTTTATGAACTTTGGCTAATTGCCTTAAAAATCTTGGAATGTGCTTTGAGTAGGAGAATGTCTGGTTCTGAGAGCAATGTTTATTCCTCCACAGAAAAGATGAAGAAAGTGGCTCAGGACAGGGCTGTGGTAAATCAGAAGAGGAGAAATCAATCTCAGAGGAGATATTTGACTCTGAAAATAAATTTACAAAACATGGTGAAAATAAAGAGCCTACCATGGGCATTTAAACATGAATCAGTTCACAGAACCCACTGAAAAACATGAAACTTGTCAGGCTGTGTCCCTGTGAGTGTGGACAATGACACAGAGGATGAAGATAACTCATGGGAACCACTATTCTCTACATAGCACAGGATGTCCTGGGTCAGTGTAAAATCACAGGAGCTTATCTGAAGCAGAGATGCATTTTCACTGTGGATGGACAGAGGTGAGAACACACCACATACAGAGTGAGCTGAGATGTCTGAGATAGAGAAGGGAAGGAGAGAGGTCAGATG
>JADRCD010144309.1:10000-18623 GCA_019843815.1 Montemys delectorum | reverse complement strand
TCTCTCTCTCTCTCTCTCTCTCTCTCTCTCTCTCTCTTTCTCTCTCTGTCACTCTCTCTTCTCTCTTCTGTGAGAAAACACACACACACACACATACACGCACACGTACACACACTGACCTCAGTTCTCACCTCCACCTTGTTTTAGGGCAGGGACTGTTCTTGTTTTGCTGCAGTATATGCATAGTATATCTGGCATCTGAGCTTCCCATCTCCTCCAGGTCCTAGTCTACAGTGGTATTGCTAGGATTACAAATGGCACCACCATATCTGGCTTTTAGGGTTGAGCTCAGGTCCTCAAACTTGTACAGCTAAGGCTTTTAACTGTTGAGCCATCTTCCTGTTGTTCTTCCTTTTCTTTTCCTTTTTTAAATTCTAAATACTTTTAAAACTCTTCCTTTCCTCTCCCTAATTTAAGCTTGAAAACTGGAGACAGAGGCAACTGCTGCTGCTCTTCCCTCTTCATATGATAATGACACTCGATTCTGAGGGGGGGGGGGGGCTCCTCTGTGATAATTCCCAACATTCTTTCCTTGGGATGATGGTAAGTACAAGTTCCTCTGGATCAAACAATTTACCATCGAGGCTGGGCCAGAGGGCAGACACCTTTAATCCCAGCACTCTAGAGGAGGCAGATCTCTGAGTTTGAGGCCAGTCAGGGCTACAAGGTCAGACTCTGTCTCAAAAAACTTTTAGTGACATTCAAGGAATCTTCATGTCATATACCACAGAAGGATTTTCAGAATGCATTTGAACCCTATGTTTGTGTGGAGAACAGTCTGACACTGGCCACCATATCATTTCTCTCGCCTTATAATCATGTTTGTCAAATTCCACATTTGGGTTAATAAGTAGTGACTGTAGTGTTTTCAAACTTAACTGATGGAATGTAAGATTGGATCAGCTTCACTTCCAAGCACATACCCCTTGCCAGTTTGATAGCTCAGAAATTGGATGGCTATCCTTCCTTATGGCTGACTAAAAACTGTTCAGCTCTTTGCTTCACCAAAAGACTTGTGCTAATTTTTTTGGTTATATCAATGTCTTCATGCCATCAATCTCAAATCTTTTGCTATAACTGCAGTTTGAAATACATTGGACTTTATGATCTAATACATGTTGTGTGCATATATGACTGTATTCTACGCAGCTGAAGCAACAGTTTGGAGAAAGCAGCACACTAGAATTTACTAGTCTGCTTCCCTTTTTATTGATCTGGCTATGAGCCACTTAGTTCATTTTTGACCTATTAATGAGTCTCAAATTATAGCCATTGTACCCTCCCAAATAGTTGCTTTGACAACCTCTGTTCCATGAAATCCTAGAGTCCTCTAAAACGAGAAGCTGTTTCTCATGAGTTCTCTCCGTGTCTGTCCTCTTTACCACCCCAGTAAGATGTAAGAACTAGACTTTTTCCTTTTTGTTTTGGGACAATTTTAAACCATATACATATTTAAGAATAGGACAAAGAACCCTTTATGCCCTCACTCAGTGACCAAGTTCAAGTCTCACCAATTGTCTCAACAATGTCACTTCTAATAAAAGGCCTGAGCCATGAACCCACCAAGCTTTCACTCTCTAGTTAGTCCTCTGTGACTCTTTGAGATTCGAGCCCAGCCATCTCCATCCCTTGATTTGGGTGTATCCAGTGTTTCAGTGTAAGTCAGCAGGCTACCCTTTTGGCACCATGGTGTCATATCCCAGGAATGACACAAGATGCTCTCTTTTCAAACAGTACTATTCGCTGTGCTCTTAGCTCTCACCTATAGATTAGGATGATATGTGCCAGGATTCTCCATGGAAGAGCTCCTTTGTTCTTTAGTGATTAATAAGTACATGATAAAGGAATACTTTGGGATCTTGTAAAATTAGCTCAGTCATCCACTTTAACCACTGCTTTGGATGTATTACTATTCCTTTCCTGGGCTGATTTTACAGTGATGGCTACTTAAAAAAAAAAGAAGAAGAAGAAGAAGAATTCGCCCCTAGCCCTGTAGTTCATCACTCTGCATTTATAGTAGACATTTTACCATAAGGAACAACATTCCTCATTTCTTGTTTATTGTTCTTCCCTCCTTTATAGTAGTGTTTATTCATGGATGCCTGTTTTATTCAGTGGTTAATTCAGTGTTATCATTTTTGATGTTCATGTCTCCCTTTTCTAAACCATCTTTTGGTGGTTTTTTTTGTTATGTCCCTATTGAGAATCAGGCTCATTTCTTTCTCTTACCCAGCTCTGGAACCAGCCACTTTCCCAGGAGCCCTGTTCCTTTCAGTAAAAAGTAGCATTCAGTAGCAGGATTCGGCTTCTGGTCTATAAATGTTACTGGGGTATTGTTCTTCCCAGGCACTCTGAGTAAGAAAAAGCAAGGGAATATATACATGCACACATTTCCATTTAACTGTCTTTACTGAAAATTATGAGCTGTATCACTACTTTCAATTCTGTTTAAAAACACAGAGAAGTCATTCTGGCCTTCATATTTATTATATCTTTTAAAAAAAAAAAACATTAATCTATTGCCTTCATCATTAGTACATTGACTTTTTTGTTCGGCATCCTTGTGTAAATGCAGTCCCCTAACTATACTAGGCTGTGGCAGAGACAAAGGCAAGTTGCCTGACTCTGAATCTGTACTTCAGAAGTGACACTACAGAGGCGTATGACTTGAAAACTAGGTTCTCTGTATACCTGCAACCAAGTACAAGTCCTTTCAGCTCCTTTTCACTGGATATCAAAGGTGCTTTCAGTTTCAGAGGGCAATTAATGTTTTTTAAATTCTAAAGGAACAATACATGTTGTGGCAAAAATGAAATACATATACAAACCAAGTGAACAAAGAGAATTTAGATTCAGCTTTCTGGAGAAATGCTCCCGGGCCCAGATCCAGTGTGTTCCTATGAGAGTCTCAGCTCCTCTAGTCGTCAGTAAGGCGCTGGCTTCCTTGGTGGCCTTGATTGGCAGGTGGTCTTCTCACATTGCCTTGTGTTCAGCTGAGTTGGCAAGGGCTTAGCCTCAGTGGTGCTCTGTGGGCTCCTTGCTGGCTGTCCACTGTTGGCCAAGTCGGCTGGGGAGAGGTGAGGACATAGGATATATGAAAACTCTCTGCTATAAAGGAATTGGTCACTGTTAGAACTTCCTTAAATAGACACATGATATAAACGAGAAGGGACAAAATGGCCATTTAAGAATAAAGGGGTTGAAGCCGGGCAGTGGTGGTGCACACCTTTAATCCCAGCACTCGCAGAGGCAGAGGCAGGTGGATTTCTGAGTTCGAGACCAGCCTGGTCTACAGAGTGAGTTCCAGGACAGCCAGGGCTACACAGAGAAACCCCTATCTCAAGAAACAAACAAAACAAAACAAAACGAACAAACAAAAAAAGAATAAAGAAAGGGGTTGGCTGGGTGGTGGTAGTGCAGACCTTTAATCCCAGCACTCGGAAGGCAGAGGTGGATGTCTGAGTTCAAGCCCAACTTGATCTACCACAGAGAAACCCTGTCTTGGTGGGAAGAATAAAGGAGGTTTATGATCCCTTCCCGATTGCTAGTAAGTGGAGTTACTATATAAACTTTATAGTAACAGGTCCAGAAACGAAGACTGCTTAGAGTTGTCTTTACTGTCAGGTCAAAGAGTAGTGTGACCATAATAATGTTCATTCAACATACTGACAGGGCTGAGGCTGTAAGATATATACTATAAAATCCTATTATAAAATCATAGATCGCGATGAGTAAAATGGCTCAGTGGTAAAGGATCTGATTCAAAGCTTGATAGCCTGAGTTCAATCCCTGGTGAAGCAAAAAAAAAGCAGCTCCCACAAGTTGTCCTCTGACACACACACACACACAGCATGGCACCTGTGCTCCACATCAGGCAAGACATAACCACTATAACAAAAAAGTTCATAGATAAGAATTCTCACAGTAATTGGCCTTTTAGATGGAGCTTATAATTCCAGCTTGTTGTAGGATTAACTAGTCTTAAGGAACTGTTTTCACATTGAGAGTGAATCAAGACTTCTTTGTAAATCGTTTTCAACTGCATTCATTAAACTGACCCCCCCCCCCCGCCCCAAGTAAATGATCGCTTTTGCTTATTTAACGTCACAAAATTAGTGTTTGGAATAAAAAAGATATCAAAACAACCAAGGCAAATGAGTCATTAGTTGGAAGTAGTTAAGGGGAAAAGTATAAATTCCATGTGGAAAGGGGAGAGTAGGATAGAGCCTCCAGGAGCCTGAAGGGAGGGACTTGTTACTCTGAGGATAAGCCCACTGGCTTCGAAAGCATTTGGCTTAGAAATGCTGGACAGTGCAGCAGTGACAAGAGAGCAAGAGATTAAACAAGATGTTTCTCCAAGGCCAAGTGCAAGCTCCTTCAACGCCCAGCAAAGACATTCCTTTCTTGTTAACTCTTAATTCTCTCTGTGCTGCTGAGCCCTGTCATCTATCAGTCATTGTTTCCTGCCACCTTTATGCCACTTTCAAACCTTACTCCTTCCTGATTGTGGTGTGTGAAGAAACTCTGACACATTTTCTAACAGAGACTCGGCCAATAAGATCTCTGGTCTACAGAACTTACTTTGCAGTGCCCAGAGTTTCAAGCTGCTGGCCTTTCCTTTCTTGAAGCGCAAGAATGAGGAGGCTTTAAAAACTTCACATAAAAGGCTCGAAGGTACTTTCATATTTCTGTCTGAGCCTGTTCCTTGAGAAATATGAAAGCTGAAAATCACCATTCTCATACGCAAAAGAAGGGTTTACAGAGATCAGCCTCCGCCGGCAACTGCTGTCTGCTCTGGGGTAGTATCTAGCGGAGGTTATGGGGCTGTCTGCTCTGGGGTAGTATCTAGCGGAGGTTATGGGGTTGCCTCTAGGCGTGCTGCAGCCTCCATTCCTAGAAGCTGGTGCCTCTCTTTTCCTTCTACAAGTGGCAACCAAGTTCTGGGTTGAAAGTGAATCCTTGCCCTTGGCTACTCTCCAGCATTCCTCGCTGAGCGAATGGGGATTTGGAATGTCAGAAAATAGAAGAGGGGAGGGGAAAGATGTGCGTATGACTCTGAGTGTGTAGAGCAAAGGCAGCTCGTCTGGAAGGACTTAGGGAAGCTTCACTTCCCCAGACTGCCTCCTGCCTTCCCACAGACTCTTGGTTCCTGTTTCGTGCTTTAGTGGGTTAACCTGAGGTTAGCACTGCAGCTCAGACCCTGACAGCCCAGTGGAGTCAGACCGAGGGAAGACAGGGTGACTCCGGAGGACGTGGGTTTCTTCCTGCTGGATAAAGGGACAGTACTTGTCCCCAGACTCCTCTGCAGCAAGAGCCAGGACCGCCATTCTTCTGGGATTGAATCAGGAGTCATCGGGAGCCCAGGTTCAGGTTTTATCCCCAAGCCAGCCTGAGTAAGAAGTGACCTTTCAACAGAATCTTGGCTTCAGCCTAGGCATGAAAGGTGGTGTTGGCACACTCCTTCCACTGCTCATTCTTGTGACTGAAGCCGCACTGGAATACTGATGGGACACAACACCCTGCTCTGTAACAGTGGACTGGCTCAGAGCTCAAGACTGTAATTTGCAAGGCATCTTTTATCCTTTATTTAGTTCTCTCCAAAGTCATCTTGTATCAGCTCAAAAGGAGGAAGTCTGTAAAAGTTATCTCCAGGGACAAATCTCAAGCCTCGTGTGAAGAACCCAGAGGCTGGGTGTCTGTCTCCATCCCAGGAACCATGTCCTCTTTATACACACGAAGTAAGGAGTTCACACGGAATAGGAAATCGCAGTCCGAGTCTCCCCCAGCATCTCCCTCCCCGACTGCCAAGACACTCCGAGTAAGCCTTTTTGATTTATGTCTGATTGTAGTATGTCAAAGGTGGGAAATGTGTTTACATGTAACTCGCAGGCCGAGGCTGAGAGAATGGAGCGTTTCAGAGTACAGAGAAGTCAATACAGAGGGAGATTGCAAGTGAAGCCCCAGCTAGCTTTCCTAAAGGGGTTGTGATTCACAGTCCTTGATACTGTTTTAAGTAAAAGCAGACCTAAATAATTCAGGCTCCGGTTTCTGCCTTTTAGCCTTTCCTGTTGTGAGACATTTGGTAGGAAGGCTCCAGAGAGCTTCTTGCTCTGCGGGAATCTGTTGTTTAGTTTTTCATTTTGTTTTATTTTGTTTGGTTGGTGGGTTGGGTTTTTTCAGTTTGTTTGTTTGTTTTTGTTTTTCTGAGACAGGATCTTGCTATATAGCCTTGGCTGGCCTAGAGCTTGCTATGTAGACCAGGCTGGCCTCAAGCTAAAAGAGCTCCACCTGCCTCGGCTTCCCAGGCACTGGGAATAGAGCCGTGCGCCACCCTGCCTAGCAGATCCTAGGGTTTATCACGGTGTCTTAGGTAGACTTTGTGCAGGGTTTTTTGTTTGTTTGTTTATCCATAGTCAGTTGCTGTCTTTTCCTGTGTTTTATGGATCAATACTATTTTAAGAGAAAAGGCTCCCGACTGGCATGAAGCTGTCTAAATCAGACTTTCATCATTTGCAAGTCCTGCATGTATATTCATGTATATGTATGCATAAGATAGTGTGTGCCTTCGCCTGTTTATGTGTCTATAAGTGACAAACATCAGAGTGAATTAAGCCTTACGGATGCATGCAGCCTTCTTCCCAGGCACCACCAGGAAGCCCCTTGCTTAAAAGTCAAAGAAGCAGCTCCGAGCCTTGACAGCCAGCTAGGTTACGGTGCTTAGGTATCCTAGGCAGGGCATTGAAGACCATCTCCACTGCTTCTGGTGACTGTGTCTGCTGAATTTTTTAACACAGGGACATTTGTGTCTTATTTACTGTCCTCCTCGATCAAAAGCTTGCAAGAGCAAGAAATGCTACCAGCAACCAACTGAGCGGCGAGAAGCCCTGATGGGCATATTAGGTAGTAGGCAAGAAGTAGCTCCCTCTTAGGAGCTCGACCGTGGGATACCGAACGCACAGCGCAAGAGCAGGGCAGTTGGGCTTCCTTATTTGGAGAGCTGTGGGAAGAAAATCTGCAAGAAACCTCAGCAGCTTCTTTTTATTGTTTTATTTTCATTTTCAGTATCTCAGAGTATAAGTTACCATATAATAGAATTTGGAATGCAGCATATTGGTCTGGGACTCTAACCAGAGATATTTACTTACTAGAGTGCCAAAAAAATGTTTTTAATGTGAAACTGTTTTGCTCATGTTTCCTTTTGTGAGAGGACCAAGGGAGGCTGTGGTGTGTGGTGTCACCACTCCTGAGCTCCCTTTACCACAGGGCTTCAGGCACTTTTTAGAGCAGCCATTGGATATCTTGGCCCCTAGTTGATATCCACAGACCTGAGCACCGTTACCTCAGTTAGTGCTTCCTCTCACTGCCTCCCCCCTCCCCCAGCCCCACATGCTCCATGGCACCTTTGGATGTGAAGAGCTCAGCCATTGCACACACAGCCCCAGGGCATGCACCATACCTGTGGTCGCTCAGCACTCTCCTGATTAGTAACTGCCCTCCTTTTTCTTTTTTTTTTCCTTCCTCCATTAGCAGTTTTGTGCTTCTTCCTTCCTGCCTCCACCCTTTCATCCTCATTCTCCTACCACCCACTCCTGCCTGAGACAGAGGGCACAGTAGGAGAGAATTTGAGAGTTTAGATTACAGGAAATCAAAACATGGGTAGGTTTAATAAGAGACTGCTTTCCAGTTTTAATGGCCAGTCAGTGGCTATCGATTCCCATCCTAGCATGAGTCCGCTACAACTGACTTCCGGTGTCCAGATGGCCTGAGCCACGCTGTAGAGAATGTTGCTTTTCATATGGATTCATCTCGTGAGATTTCACTTGTCTCCTCATTTACTCTCATATTTGACTAACGGGTGTACCTGGGTTTTGGGTGTGCCGTAACAATGCATCTATTGTGGCTTTGTGCTCTCGTTTCCTTTGATATGCCTAGTTGCAGCAGGCTGGTCCCCTGCTGCCCTGTAAGGCAAGCTGAGAGTTAAATGAGTTCCATGAAAGAGATGAGGCTTGCCTAGCAGCTCCTGGATAGACAGTAAGCAGCAGAGTTTTAAGCTCAGGTTTCTCTCCTTTAAAAATACTTATCAGCAACACTGGAGTGCAAGCATGTGGACTTGAAGGTCAAGTTTAAGGGTCTACTTCTGGGCCAGGGTAGTATTTAAGAGCCTAGGTAGCTGTGGGGACATGGGAAGCTGAAATTGCTGGCAAGAAGAATGCTGTGTCTTGGACCAAGGGAGCCAACTGACAGGCTATAATTGAATCTCTTGTGACTGGTTCTTAAACTCCAGCCATGCCCTCTGGAGTAAGAAACACCACAGATCCCGAGACCTTGTAGGCCTCAGAGTTCTCTTGAAGAAAATGACGAGGTCTTTACAATAAAGACATGGCCAATTACTCTACCTTGAAGTCATGCCTCTGCTCCCAAATAGAGATTGCAGTCATTGAAAATGTACAGGCCCTGATTGATCTAACCTTCTTCAAAACAGGACTCAATTTTTGAACAAGTATTTAAAATTTTATTATTATTCTAGTGGTGTTAAATGAGCTAAATATGAAAACTTCCACATAAGGAGAATGTCTTCAGAGACTTCTTAAATAATGCACTGTTCACACACAGACTATTTTGG
>JADRCD010144309.1:0-7500 GCA_019843815.1 Montemys delectorum | reverse complement strand
CAAAGTGCAGTGCTCATTTGATAACTGTGCAGACGACATCTTGAAGTGAGTCGGCATCTGAATATCTGAGTCCTAGGAGCCGTTCAACTGGGCAGTGGTACGTTGATTGCTCATTCATGATACAAGGATTTGACCTGTATTTATAACCCGAGATCATTAGCATTTAGTCTGGATTGCTTTAGGTCTAACATCTCAATTGAACATACATAAATATTTTTATACCAACTAGTAATGTACACAAAGGAAATGGTTAATCTATTCGCTTTATTTTATAATCACCCTAATCAATTCATTAGATAAATTGAATGGTAAAAGATTGCAGCTTTCGTGCGAGCGTATTTATTAGGATCTCTGGTTTTCAGGACAAGGGCATATTACCTCTGCCCTTTCCAGCCATGGTTATTCATCAGCCTTGAGAGGTGCTTTGCATACCTCTGGCCAACACCAGGTAGTTTTATAGAATAGTGTTTTATGCTCTTTAGAAGCTCTAGAAGTCTATATCTGGTAAAGTCTGGGATCCTTTTTGGTTTTCTTCATTAAATTCCACTTTATAATTCATTATCATGGAACAAAAACACTTTTCTGAGTAATTAGGGTGCATTTGTTAGCCATTTTTTTTCTGCCTAATTAAAGACACTATCTTTTTTTTTTCCAAGAAAAGTCAATAAACTGCAATTCTTCAGTCCAAGGAATCTTCCTGGGGGAGTACTGTAGGAATGAAAGAAAGTAGACTCCCCTTTGGAAGCCATTACTCAGGTTCTAAGTAGACACATACTGGCTTTGTTAACCATGCCCCACATAGAGCCTTGATAAGGTAGCTTCCGAAGCCGGGGCGTGTGGACCGGGAAGAGTGGGAGTTCTGAAGACATGAGCTCCATTCTGCAAGCTGTCTCATTCTCTTACTATTCTACTTCCCATGATCCCATGGTAAGTAGGCAGTAAGTCATCTGCTCTGTTCTGATATATGGTCTTACAATGGGCTAGTCTTCAACTCATGGGCAGTCCTCCTCCCTCAACTCAAGTAATGGGGATTATAGACTGTGCCACATGCCAACCAATCTGCTCTGCTATTAATCCTTTCACAGCTAACATCTCATGAGCATCTGCTATGTTGTAACCCCCATTTAGGATGCTGGAAATCACAATCATCTTTCATAATTGAAAGATGAAAAATGAAGTTCATGTCCCAGGGAGAGGTGAATTTTCTAATAAGGAGGTAGGTTCAGAGTGTTTTAGTTGAATCAAGTAGAAAGTGTATTACCTTTATGCGTGCAGAATAGAGCCCAGATGACAAAGAAGATCCATATTGCAAAGGCAGAGGGAAAAGGAGTGAGAAAATATGGCCTTGTTTTCAGAGCTGCAGTTCAGTGTGGCCAGAATGAGAGATAGTATTTATAATAGGAAATGGGGGATCTTAGTCTTTCCTAAGAGGGGGAAAAGCTCAAGTCAGTTGCCCCTGGTGGCAGGGTTTCAGGTAAGACATACAGGTCTGAGGCACTCTCCAGGGAGTACAGGGAAGCGCTCTGCTGTGTAGATGACAAAGCTTGAAGGCTGGTAGAATAGCAGGATGGGCACAGGAAAGGGACAGAGAAAAGAGAACAAACTGAGTTGGCAAACTTGAGAGGAAGAAACAAGCAAGCAGAAAGTGCTCCTGTTAAGGTTAATTGAATAAAGGTTCTTTGGGACATTCAGATAGGACATTCAGGAAATGTAAGTTTAGCATACCCAAGCCACAATTTGAAAGGCTCCAGAATTGAACACTCTGAGGGCCAACCTGATGTCAAAGTAAAAACAGAGGTGCACTAAAAATTTTGTAAAAAAGCATCTATACACTGCATGCCTAAGGTGCATGAGAAACAAATGAATTTCCTGCTTGGGGTCTGTCTCCAACATTTCTTATGCAAATACCTGAAATCTGTAGAGAGAGGGGGGTAGGGGGGAGAGAGAGAGAAAGAGAGAGAGAGAAAGAGAGAGAGAGAAAGAGAGAGAGAGAGAGAGAGAGAGAGAGAGAGAGAGAGAGAGAGAGAGAGAGAGAGAGGAAGGAGAGAGGAGGATATCTGGATACTTTTGAATCCTGCACATTGTAGGTAAGAGATATTAAACCTGAAAGGTGACCATTCTGCAGAGTAAAGGTCCCCTAGAGAAAGGGCTAAGTAGTAAGCAGAGTGGCAGTGAGCAGCAGAGATGGCCCTGGCTGTTTGCAGATTGGAACCGCATGCAGGAAGGTGGCAGGTCCTTCCTGTGCCTGGGAGCATTGGAGTCAGTTCTGTTAGAGCAATAAGCTTCTGTTCTCAAAGGTCCACAGACCAGAGTCAGTTGGCTGAGTCTGCAGTTGAATCCTGGTTTTATTTTCAATACTTAACAGTTGTATATCCAGGGATTGTGTTTTTACAGTTTGACGTTTACAGACCATTCACACTGGCCTCGCTTGGGTTTTCTCTTGGTCTAATATTAATTGTATTCACACAGCCAAGGGGAAAATGACTGGAGTTGGACTTCATCAGCCTTTTTTGGGTTTCTTTTTTGGCTCTTTTGGTTCTGAATCTGACGGACTTTTATGCATTAGGTGTTGGTTACCAGAAACTGGGTGTCATCATTGCCTCAATCCAACAAGCGTCTTTAGTTACACGATGCCATTAAATAGAAAGAGCTGTCTTTAAAGTCTGTGTGAAAAGTTAAGTATTTTTAGATTGAAGTTAAATTGTAAAATAAATGAAAGAAAATCTTAAAAATCTCTGTCTTGTTTTAAGGAAGAATAAGGCTGCAGGCTGGAAGGGGTCCGTAGGAAGTAGGCCGGGTCTACAAATAAAATGTTTCACTTGAGTGCTGAGGGATGCATTTGATCTTAATCCCTCCAGGAATCATCAAGCTTTGGGAGAACCAAAGGACCAAAGAGGGACAAGAGGGCTGGCAGCATGGAAGTACAGAGAGGCGAGCACTTTGTGCACTGCACGCACTGTGCCGGGGCAGCACCAAGCGCTTACATTTACCTCCTCACTTAATTGCTCTCAGTAACCTTAAACAGAGTAGCAGCATCCCAATTTCACTGATGAAACTATTGAGACAGGGGGATTGGGCAGTTAGCTAAGATCTCATAACTGAAAACACTGCAGCAGCAAACAGGATCCAGAGCCTTTATCCTAACTGTAAGATGTGCAGCCGCTCCGTGGAACCACCGTGCCTCCATGTAAGGCTCCTACATGATGGCAGGGCAATTGAACCTAGTTTAAAGGAGGGAAAACTTACAAAATAATTGGAAAGGGGACAAATGTATATCATTTTAAAATTGGAACTTTAAAATTAGAATTAAGAGCTAATAAACCCCTTAGCACTCAAGTGAAACATTTTATTTATGGATTCAGCCCACTTTTACTTAACCTTCTGACCTACGGCCATTTAAGCCTATTGTTTTGCAGTCTGATAAAGCTATTGGCTCCTACCTTTGGAAAGGAGAAAAAATATGTCATCCCCTGTGGTAGTATCATGTCTAGTGCATCTGTCACTTATATACAAATTGTTACTCTGAAACCATTTTTAGCATTCAAAAACAGATCCTTATAGTCAGGTGATTTTGTTATTTTGTTTATGCTATTAATTTTCTTTATAATTAAATTTTAAACAAATATTACGACTTGGAACCTATTAAGTTGTAACAAGTTTGGAAATAGTAGAGTGTGAGTTACTGGGGCTGTCTTACCTAAAGGACCTTCTAGCCCTGCCTCAAACCGGCTACAGTGTTTCCTCTGCTGAGGTCTACCCTCTAATAGGCCATTCAGCTCCTCTGTGGAACAATAAAAAGAGAATAATAACTTTTAATTCAGTTTTTTGTTTGTTTTAATCTCTTAGAGTGTCACCTTTCAGAGCAGAGTAATATGGGATAACTGTGGCTCAAGTAAAGCCCTGATCTGTGGCAGATTTCCCACCAGTCACATACGATTGTGGCATTTTTAACCACCACCAGCTTCAGACTCTAGGACATCTGAAACCCTACTTAAAGCCTTGTCCGGGATCTCTAATCAGTGCGAGTCTCTCCCTATTTGTTTACCACAGGAACCAGATAACCTGGCCCTTAATTGCATTAAATCAGTTTTATTTCTTATCTTGCTCTCTTTTATAGGCTGTGTCTTAGATTTTGTAATCATATGTTTATTACTCTACATCACTGGCAATGCTGGCAAGACACAGACAGGTACTTAATGAAAACCATTGTCTATATAAAATTTGACTGTTTTTGAAAAGTTGGAGGTATATGCTAGAAATTACAATTTCTGAAATGAAAGCTGGACATAGGTTTTTCCCAAGGTAATGCAAATGATTGCTATTTGTCATGCTGCACATTTGTAGCTCCAAAATAGATGAGTTGATATTTTGGTTTCTGTGGGGCAAAAAGAAAAAGCTAAAAACAGAGGAAGTCCCTGATCTGTAGAAGTTACTGAGAAATAACAGTAAGCCTCATGTGACTTGGCTTAGACACTTGGTATTATTTTCCTTTTGATTTTTCTACTATTACTGTGGGTCAGGTTGGCAGACTGGAATCTTTGTAGGGGAAGTGCCTTGTCTGCTGAACACCCTGAAATCTAGGAAGCCCTTTTTAAAATTGTAATTAACAGCTTGGTCCAAATAAAATTTAGATGACTGCTATCTAATAAACTATAGCATTTACTACATTGAAAAAAGACAGAGAGGCAGAGACAAAGAGACATACAGAGAGAGACAGAGAGAGAGACAGAAAGAGAGATCCATCTCAGCCAGGCATGGTTTCAGACTTATCATATTAACACGTGCACACATGCACAGAAAGACATGGCTGAGTGCTAGTAATCCAAGCATCAGGAGGAAGAAGCAAGGTTGCCACAGTTAGAAGCCACCAGGGCTACATAGTGAGACCCCTCCTCAAAAAATCAAACAAAACCATCTCTTCTTGGGCTTTGGCTGTGGGAAGCTTACCACCTTGAAAAAGTGTGATCAGCTGAAGAGCTTGTGAGACACAGGCGCTCCAAGAAACACAAGGACACCTGAAGATTGGAGCTCTGGGCACTCAAGACTGTGCTGGGGGCTTTGAAATTCATGGCGCTCGGCACATGCTAGGCAAGTGATCTGTCCTTAGTTTCTGAACTACTATATGCAGTATTAACAAACTACATTTGGAGGCACAGCCAGGTTTCGCTGAGCCTGGTATTTGAATGACTACAGTATACATTCAGATAGCTGTGCACACTGGTCTATCTGAGCCATAGCCGTGCAACCCTGTGGTACTTCCAGACACAGCACAAGGCTGGCTAGGTAGAGAACGTGTGAGCTTGTAAAGGCACATGCACATCCTAAGGACCTTAGAATTATCTTTTTTTTTTTTTTTTTTCCAAACCCATCACTTTATTTCAGCAGTGGAATGAACAAGAGCTCTTGTCACTTAGGCGGCAGCAGTCTGCTTGGCAGCCTTCCTCTCTTCCAGCATCCTCTGCTTCTGCTTTGCTAGGCACTTTCTGGCAGAATAATAGGCTCCCAGGTCTAAGTAGCGGTCCTGGTAGGCTTTAGTCACTTGGGTGAACTGCTCCAATTCCTTGGCACAGTTCTGCAGTGCACTCTCTCCTTCCCTCTGCTGACAAGCCTTAAGTCTCTCCTGGATGATGTTCATGATTTCCTGGTCAACTTTGAAGTCCCTTCTCCACTGCATCTCAGCTTCATAGATACACAGGACATCACCCTCTTTGCATTCTGTGATGTCTAGCACTCGCCGGTACTGTCGGTGGTAGTAGTAGGTTCGGTTCTTGGCATGCTGTTGTTCAATAAATTCTCTCACGAGGGTCACGGGCCAGTCCACAAGGAGGTCATACGTAGGCCTTCATCAAGTAGGTGATGGGTTGGGGAGCGAGGTCTGCGGCGAGGGAGCAGGCGTGCGGTGCGGGGGCTCTGAGTATGCATCCTTGTCCCAAGAGTCCAGCATGGCTTAAGCAAACCCTCCCCGCTGACCTTCCACTTGCTTCTCGTCTGGATCTGCTTGGTCTGCTAAGGACCTAGAATTATCTTTTAAATAATGGTTTTCCTCAGGTATTTTATGGAGGACTTGGTATATTCATATAATTCCTTCTAGGGTAAGTACATTTTGTAATTCCAAAATAATCCAGACATTCTTCAGGAACTTCAGGAACTGTAAGAACTATGAGCTGTAAAATCCTAATAATATTTTGGGAGCTTAATAAATGTATCCAAAGATGAGTATTTCTATAATGTAACAAATTTATTTTTATTTGTTATATTTATTTGGGGGTGGGTGCTCACATATGCTGTGGTCAGAGAACAGCTTGCAGGAGTCAGTTCTCCCCACAGTGTGGGTCCTGAGAAGCACATTCACTTTACCTGACTTGTAGCAAGAGCCTTTACCCACCTAGTCATTTTGCCAACCCATGTTACTTTATCTTAAAGTGTGGTAAGATATAGTAAAATATGCTATTACGGCTACTTAATTTCCTTCTGCCTCCAGTATTATAGAGTTCATGTAATAGATGTCTTCACACTTATTCCTCCACACAAAACAAACAAATGAAAAATGCACGGGATGGCATTATCCAGCATGTGACATTTTCCCCAAATATTTATAATCTAGGGTCTGAGAGATGGCTCAGTGGGTAATGCTCTGGCAAGCCAGACACCCTGAGTTTGCTCACTGGCATCCGTGTAATGTTGAGGAAAGGACTGATGCGACCCACCCAGCGTCTACTCCATCAGTGAACTGCAGGTCCTGCAGGTCCTGCAGATCCAAAGCTGCAGGGTCTCCACGACACAGGGCAACAGCAGGATGTCCGAGAGGAGTCCCAGTGGGGGTCTAGTAGTGATAGAGTAGCAGAAGCCAGAGGCCTCAACTATACCAACTCACCGCAATGAACATTTGCAAGCAAAAATGTGTAGACAAAAGGGACGGGGAGATGAGTGGGATTGGAGCATATGATGTGAAATTTACCAAAGAATCAATAAAAAGTTTTTTTAAAGTAGGTCAAACCTAAAAGTGATAGGTCTCATTTTTGTTTATTTATAATCATGGATTCATTTAATAAATATTTATTAGTTTCTGTCAAAAAAGAACTGATGCCATGAAGTTGTCCGCTGTCCACACATGTGCACACCATGCACACCATGCACACCCAATAACAGATAGCTACAATAGAAACAGTGTTACGTGGTGAAGGTGACTTCCTCATTTATCTATTTTTTCCATATGTATTAAGTAGTAGTTGGTACAGGCAAATCAAGCAGTTTAAAATGATGAAGATTTTAACATGATGAGGATAGATGTGAATTTATAGTTGCCTTTTTGGTTTAGAATTCTGTCTCTCACACATACTCACAAGGCAGTATTTTTAGCATTGTTTGGATACTGAATATATGTGGTTACTCATTGTAGCTGAGAGACCATATTTCTTCTAGGATGTTATTAACTGGACCATGTTTTGTTGTTAAAGGGGGAAAGTTAGAATTGGCTCTCAGATTATATCCTGGCCCTGT
>JADRCD010144308.1:0-10341 GCA_019843815.1 Montemys delectorum | reverse complement strand
ACACACACACACACACACACACACACACACACACACACACACACACACAGCCTAAAATTCTTTAAAACCTCCACCAGATCCAGGAAATTTCTAATGACTAGTTGATGAAAAATCAAACAAGAGAAAAGAGCTGTAATCCAACCCACCGGAGAGCATACAGAAGTAGCAATTCTAATCCTTACTAGTGGAACTATAACTTGGGAATTTAACTAGTTGCAGAGAATATTTATATTCCCTTGTAATATGCTTATATTTTATTTAATATCAATAATAAATATTAATATTTAAACTTCTATTACCTAGTGAAACTTCAACTGTCTACTCCAGATGAACCACCACTTTCATTGTTTTCTATGCACACTAAAGGAATTCCTAGGGAAGTTACAAAGCTGCTCATTGTAAGATTGTTTGTAGAAGCAAAGAGAATAGGTAACAACAGAATTTCTATAAGAAGGAACTACAGTGCATTACAAGCTTTCACCTCCTAATCAACTTGGGTTTTAAGAATGTGTAAAAGCTTCAACAGTAACATTTTGAAAGAAAGAAAATATACAAGAAAAACAAATAGCATGTAAAAAGATGTTTATTTTTCTTGAGATCTCATTTTTCTTTACATGTGTGGGTGTTGCCCACACACTGTCTGTGCATCGCTTTCTGTCTGTGCATCATTTACATGCAGTGCCCACAGGAGGCCAGAAGAACACTTTAGATCTTCTAGAACAGTTGTTAGCTGCCATGTGGGTGCTGGGAACTGAACCTAAGTCCTCTGAAAGAGTAGCCACTTCTCTTGATCACTGACTCATCACTCTAGCTCCGAAATGTTTATTAACAGTTTTTAAATAACCCCCAAACAATATGTTTTTCACAGATTTATGTATTTGTAAATAAAAGTAGGAAATACAGTAATAAGGCATATAATAAATTCTTTTTTGAAGACTTATTGTTATGGAGGTGCTGTGTGTATATGTGGGTGCCCATGGAAGCCAGAAGAGGGCATTGGAATTCCCAGAGCTGAACTTCAGTTCAGGCAGTTATGAGCCATCTAACATGGCTGCTGGTACTTGACCTTGGTTCTTCTGGAATAGTAGTAAGCACTCTTAATAACTAAGCCATCTCTCCACCCCAGAAAACTCTTAATATGGTATAGCTTTGAAAAGATTGGGGAGATCGTAGGGATTGGAGGCTTATTTCATTTTGCCAGTGAAGGTTCATGGTATAGTTTAAATGTGCCCCCTCTAGAAAATTTACATGGAAACCTAACCTCAGTGGTGGTGCTGTTAAGGGGTGGCATCCTACTAAGAAGTGTTGAAGTCATGAGGCCCTGCTTTCGTTAGTGTAAGAACACCTTACACAGGACTAGTAAACTATCTTATGTCTTTAGGGCCCTTTCATCCCTCGGATCAAGTGAGGGCACTTCTAGGACTCCACACAGAGGGAACAAGTCCTTACAGATGCCGGGCTCACTGGTGCCTACATCTTGGAATTCTCAGCTTTTATAACTATGAGGAATAAATTGCTGTTGCTTACACTTTACCCAATCTAGCTGCTGACTGAAGACTATATTGGGGCCACAAAAGATGTCACTAAACAATGTCTTCCTAACTAACTCTGACCAGACTAAAAAGATATCACAAGTCAGTGACCATAGAGTAGTGTATCCCCATCAGGGCCAACTTTGTTCTCCTCCCTAGGAACACTCAACATTTGCAGACATTATAGCTATCACAGTTAAAAACTGCTATTGGCAAAGAGTAGATAGAAACTGGGAATTATGGTGAATACCTGACAACTCAGTGCACAAGACAAAGCCTGCTCCAAATGTCAATGCACCAGAGCTGGGAAACTCTTCCCTTAGACCAGACCAAACTTATTGGGCATGGGATGATCTAAAGTTTGTATTTGGAATAGAGCCATAAAGAACAGTGCCTTCCCTGAAGCTCCAGTCTGCATAAAGTGCTTCAAGTCAGCATGTATCCGGTGCCCACCTAGACCAAGTGCAGCCTTTGAACACAGCTGTTTTCAGTCTGACCTCCATGGGCTGAGCTTTCGGCTTTTCCCTTCTCTTGGATTCTAGAATGATTTTTGGATCATTAATGTTCCCAATCCATCTTAGTCTAACCGGATGATCATAAGCACTTCTGATAGAAGGGACAGCCAAAGTGATGCTGTATTTGTCAAGACCAAATGTGTCTGCCCCAGCAGGTTCTATCTTCAATGTACAGGGACAGCTATACAAGGAAAGATGGATATATGGGCAGAACAGCAAGCTGCATCTCACCAGCTGCTGAGTCAGTAGGGGAATCTTCTCAAGATTCTAAACCAGAACTTCTGACGTCAGTCAGCACAAAGCCCCAATTCTTTACGCACAATGGTTATTTAATTGGCTGGGTTTTTTCTTTTTTTTTTTAATAACCTGCTATTGTATCCTCCTGTGGAAGTAAAAATAAAGAGACCTGGTGTTGCTGATGCTGTAGCTGCTGCTGCTGCTGCTGCTGCTGCTTATGCTGCTGCTGTTGTTGTTGTTGTTGTTGTTGTTGTTGTTGTTTTTGCTAGTGCTGCTGGGTCTTTATTACAAACAAACTCTTTCTCAAGCATTGATGCTTGAGAAAAAAGCAAGAATACTTTTTTTAATGCCCTCTCACCAAGGATCAGGGACTCTCGTGTTGGAAGGGTTGGAAAGATTTTAAGAGCCAGACATTGGCACATATTGAGGTGGAAGTCCCTTCAAGACATGACAAAATGATGCCCTCATGACTCACAGCACCTGGGGTTGCTGCATAAGATAGTCAGTCAAGATTCCAGGAGGAGCACATCATGCATCCCAGCCCTTTTTATAGAACTATGGACAGTTGGTGGCTTTTAGGAAAGGGAGAGTCAGTTTTCTCTAAGGGTGTGGTCCAACCTATATCAAACCACACTCCATTCAGTAGCTGACCCCAAACCCATGATTTCATTGGCAGTGCAAATAGGATTGTGGGCTATTTAAAAAAAAAAAAAAAAAAAAAAAAAAAAGGACATGAGTCAGGTAGAGAAGGAGTAGGAGTGAGGTAGACCTGGGGAAGAGTAGGGGAAAGGATGGGCATGAATATAACCAGAACATGCATGTACAAAATTCTCAGTATACTAATGAAAATATATTTTAAGCCCTCCATATTGGTTCTTATTGGTTCTTTAGACAACATCTTATTGCTTTACTGATTGCTTCAACAAAATGTGTCTAAGCACAATTTCAGGAAGGAAGGATTCATTTTGGCTCACAGTCTGAGGATACCATCCATCATGAAGGGAAGACGCGATGGCACAAGCATGGGGCAGCTGGTCATACTGCATCCACTGTCAAGGAGCAGAGGTGAGCAGAGCTGCTCAGTTTGGTTTCTAGCTCCTACTCTGTCCAGGACCCCAGCTTGTAGTGATACCACCCACAGTCAGGGTGAGTCTTCCTACCTCAAGTAACAGTGTAGAAGCTTCCTCGCTAAGAAGACCAGAGGTTTGTTTCTTAGGTGACTGTCAATTCTAAGCAATATTAAATATCATAGCATCATTCAAGTCAAAGACTCCAAGTGGGAACAAGACCCTCAGCTCATACTTGGCTTTAATATTTATTCATGCAATAACCTTGTTCTGGGTCCTGTGAGTTTCTATTCCAATGCCTGTAAAATGGGAATGAAAACTCATCAGTAAGGACTTATTCTGAGGAATAACTGAGGCCATATATGAACTGGGCCTGGACTTTGTAAGAACTAGGGAAACAGTCCTAATTTTTAAATGACTATGTTTACTCAGTAACAATTGAATACATGTATACAATGTATCTTGATCGTATCTCCTGGAACCCCCCTCCCCCAATAGTATCCTTTTTCAGTTTCACGACCTGTTTTTGTTTTTATAAATCCCTGAGTCCGATTGCTGCTGCTCAAATGTGGGAGTACGAGATAGTCCACTGGGGCACGGACAACATACCAGGGACCACAACCACAAAGAAAATCAACATCACCTGCCCCAGAAGCCATCAACCATTATGGGGTAGGGATTCATCAGCACCTCTCCCACCCCTGCTAGAAAGCCAATTGACTCGATCTTATATAGATCTTGTGCAGGTCACCGTGGTTGCTTTAAATTCACAAGTGCAATAGCCATGTCTATTTGTAGCCGGAAAGCATACCTCCCCATCCCCTGGCTCACTCGTGTTTTTTTTTCCACCCCCTTTCCCACCCCCTCTTCCACGATTTTCCCTGCCTTCTGGTTATTGATACAGATGTCCTAAAAACAGTGACTAATCTTTAGTAGTCATCTGAGAAGACAGAGCATGCTGCACAAATATAGCAGTGCCAAAGTTACAAATATATACTCCCTCAGCCCTCAGGCAGAGCCCACGCTTCATCTCTGTCTTGTATGCAGGTAGAGAGAAAAAAAAATCACTTCCTTTTGACCTATAAGTAAAGAAATATCAAACTATAATTTAAAAAAATCACTCTAGGGAATTTGTGGTTTAACCTTCATCAACTCTCTAGGAGGTACATAATATTATTCCCATTATACAGATGAGAAAGATGAGTCCTGAAAGAGTAGCCTGGGTTAAGAATGTAGCTCAGTGTGGTACAGCACTGGCCAAAAATGCACAACCCTATCCATGATTATTATGTTTAATATCTTAAAAGTCTCAAATATTGAAGAGACTGGACCACAAGGGTACTACATCAAAGGACGATGAATATATAGCCAAATGGCTAGTAGTGGGTAGGTCTACATAGAGGAAGGGGGGTCCCCCGGGCATGATTGAAGCATCTCTTGTCTCTGGCCCTTTTCTGCCTCTCTCTTTGCTTCCTGGCTGCTATGAGATGAGCAGCATCCTCTGCCCTTGTTTCCTGCCATCATGTTCTACCAAAAGCAACAGAGCCAACTGACCACTCGCTAAGTCGCTGTATCTTTTCTACTTAGAAGGTTTCAGATATTTGTCACAGTTCCAAAAAGTCTGACTAATGCACTGCCCCACACACTAGCAGATGCCTGGAAAAGTCTAGCTACTCTCAGTAAAAGTCGCACATAATAAGAAGTGCCACAGCGGACGATCGAAAACTAAAGGTGTACCCAAGAGGCCTAAGGAAGAAGTCGTGTTTGCTCTGTGTGCTGAAGGCAGATCAAGTCGAAAGAAAAGAAGCTAACAAAGAGCTTCATCTGAGAAGGAATTTGGGGAGATCGGGTATTAAGAGCACAGGACTGAGAAGAAGGCGACCTCCAAAAGTACCAGCGCTGGAAGTGACGAGGAGAGCCAACTCTGGCATCTCAGGGCCCAACATCAGTTGTTGGCAGAGTTTTTCTCAGCAAAGCTGCTGAAGTCCCTTTGCCCCAGCCCTAGCCCCAGCCAGACAAGCATCCATCTTGCCTGAGCCTCAAGACAGCGAAACTCCACAAAAAGGCATTTCAAAGCACCTACAGAGACAAACGTGCACTCTGGCTTGGTTTTTGTTGTTGTTGTTGTTGTTGCTGTTGTTGTTGTTGTTGTTGTTGTTGTTTGGGAAAATTATGTGCTAAAAACAGCAGATAAAAAGGAATCTGTGGGCATAGTTTATTTAGACTCTCTAAAGACTGTTGGGAAGGTCTCTCTCAGAGGAGGCTATTAAAGCCAGGCGGGCTAGTCAGGAACCGTAGGGTAGAAGGTGAACTTCTGTCGTGATTAAAGCCTTCTTAACCGAAAGGAACCGAAGCTCAGGAATAAATAGCCAATTCTCCACATGGGAAGCTAAAAATAATGGAGCCACTCAAAGATTAGTCTCGAGGCCAATGTTGTGCTATCTATTTTTAATGATTTGTCAAATGAAGTACAGTAAATAGAAAAATGCAAGTAGCTAATGACAGGAGACCACGTGGTAGGATGGGGAAAAAGCTCTGAGTTGCTAGGGGTTGAGGAACTTGGCCCAGCATAAGCATTTTGTTACATCCTCTGTGCCTCTCTGTCTCCTAGCTTTAGAATAATGGGAGGATGGGAAGTGTTTCTGAGACACTTCAGATCTTCTGTAAAACCAATTAAAACTCTTGAAATTTGAGGTACAAAGAATTAATAGCTGCTGAGAGAGGAAGAGTCAGTTGTCTCTAGAGGCAAGGCCCCCTGATAGCTTATCTAATCCCAAATGGTCAGCCCTAAACAAGCATACATAAAAGCAGCAACAAGCTCTCAACAGGTGATATGTATGTTTGTGTGTCTGTGTGTCCGTCTGTGTGTGTGTATCTCTGTGTGTGTGTGTGTTTGTGTGTGTGTAAAACAATAATAAAAAAGAAGAGGTTGCGAATTTCAGAGGGAGGGGGGAACACAGGAGGGTTGGAGGGGATAGAAATTTTTGGGAAAAATATAAAATTAAAAAGAACCAACACTATGATCTAAAGAGTATCTGGAAAAGCCAGTAGAAATCTTTACCCTAATTAGCTCTGAATAAGTGCTATTTTTCTGTTTTCAGCGCTTTTCCCAATTTGGAGTATGGTTTCTTGACAGTTTGGGTGATTCCAGACAGACTAGGCATGGATGGCTAACTTTATGAGAGAAAACTATTATTAGGCTGTGGCCTAAACCAACCTGCCAGGCTACCCTGTCTCCAATGCTTTTAGATGGTCTTGATGTAAACCAGGTAAGCATGGATGAGGATGAGGGTGTGTAACTCGGGAACCTCTGCACACCCACCCTCAAGAACATGCCATCTAGGCTGGTGAGCTCACAAGTACAAAGGAGATGGCATATTACTGACTGCCAAATTAGTGGTCCAGTCAATAGAGCCTGAGCAACCTACCAACAAGGTAACAAGGGGACGCCATTGCCAGGAATGACCCCTCTACGCTATGGACAGAGAGAAACAGATCAAAATAAATCAGTAAGTGTAGAGAGCCGCACCCGAGCCGGCAGCCTCCATTACAAGATGGCGCCGGCATCCGGTGTCTTCTCCCTGTAACAAGTAGTCTGCGCATGTGCCTAGGGCCAGAGCGCACCAAGTCACAGCCTATCCCGAGGCGTCTCATGAGGTAATGAGCAAACAGCCAATCAGAGGTGAACACGCCGCTCCAGGGTGTATATAAGCAGTGCATTTTCCAGGGCTCGCCCTCTCCTCGCCACATGGTAATAAAGGTTTGCTGCAGAAGGATCCTGTGTGTGTGTCCGTGTGTTCCTGCCAGCGGGAAAATAGCGCGGGCCACAAGTAAGTAAAAAAGAAAGTAAACGTGGCTAGGGAGAGAGAAGAGATCAGTTGAAAGCAGAAAGAAGGAAGAGATAAGAAGCTCATCCATGCGAGAAAGGTGTCACGCTTCCTGAGGTGAGAGTGGACCTACTGTGAGGTGACAAGAAAACGAAGTGACCACGAAGTGACAAGAAAGAAGGAGGAAACTTGGTAATCAATATGTGACGTTTGGGACTGCGCCAGATGGGTGGGTTTTGCTACCTTGGGCCATAAGGTGAGATCAAGGGAAGTCTTCATGAAACTAAGGAAATAAAATAATAATAATAAATGGGTTGGGAGAATACCTTGAACAAAGCACAGTTAGCTTCGGAGGTAGCTGCTGTGGGTACTCTTTCCCACAAGCATCTCAGCATACTTTACTTCTTAATAGAATTGTATGTCCCTTCAAGTAACGGCTGTGTCTGTAGCTGCGGCTCATGTTATTGATACTCATAACTCTCGGCAGACGTCCCAGGTCTGGGAGACGTTTTTTCCTCCCATTCCATTTCTGCAGAATGCGTTGAATGTGCTTTAAGAAGGATGCGTGGCTTTTCTCTAAAGTGCCCATGTCTGTCCACAGGGACACTGTTGATTTCACAGTAATTCTTTCTTTTTTTTCCGTTTTTTTTTTTTCCTTTCTCATGTTTATTGCTACAAAAGCTGGCTCAGCGAAAAGAAAGACAATTGTTTTCCAAGAACCCTTGTGGATATCAATGGGTCCTGTTTTATGTAAGGCCGAGTCTCCAGAAAAACAGCACCATCAGACAACCAGAGTAACTAGCAAGGACCTGAAGGGTGCACCAGGGGGAGGCTCCCTTTAACAGAACGGTAGGCACCTGTACAAACTTAAGTCTCTAAAGAGTGGGCTTCCTGAGAACACTTGTATTTGCTCTGAACTACCACCACTACCCCCTTAACCCTTCCTGAGCTGCTTTGTTTTCTAGAGGTGTAATAATGTTTTCCTGTCCAACACTTTACATCAACTGAAGGGAAGAAGGAAAGCTTACATCTCCCTTTCCTTCTAGAATATGTAACATGGCTGCTTCCCAGAATATAAATACCGCACCATCCATTCCACATCTCAGATTCTATCCTACCAGGCTTACACTCCCCTGGCCAACTCCAGAGGACAGTAAACAATCCTAGCATTCAATATGAGTCATGATTTATATGCCCCTCTTACTCCGTGTTCTCATCATAAAGCAATGCCTTTAAGATGGAGGCTTGCTTTTCACTCTTTGACATTTTCCAAATACATATAAGTATCAAGTCTTGAAAACATTTTGCCAGGTAATGTTTAGGGGCAGGGGAACGGCATTCTTCTATAAAGACAGAGATACCTGTCTGGAGGTCTGAGCTAGTAAACAGGCATCTCTTCTGAATAGTGCAGTGAAACTCCTGGGAATGTGTGGCAAAGCTTTATATAACAAGGCTTCTGGAAGGTAGAAGAAGAAGCTGGGGAGATGGCCTTCTTATATAACCATCGAGTGATGGTTAAGAACATTGGCTGCTCTTCTACAAGACCTTGGTTCAATTCCCGGCTTCCCCACCACAGCTCACACCCACCTACAGTTCGATTCCGTGGGATCCAGTACCCTCTTCTGATCTCTGCAGGCACTGAATGATCATGGTGCACAGCCATCTAGGCAGGCAAAACACCTACTCACATAAAATAAAAATCAAATTTAAAAAAAAAAAAAGAGAGAGAGACAGAGCACCGCTTGGTGTGGTGTGCTGACCCTCCATCTTGAAGACTAAAGCAAGGGAAAGGAAGACTGTCAGGCTGTGGTAGATGAATGGTAATAGTTATTATTTTGCCAAAATCTGAACTTGTGCGAACAAGGTCAAGAGCCAGAAATGCCCGCCCAAGAAAGCTGGCCCTAACAGTCCTCCAAAATGCTAAGCCATCTAGCCCCTTGCAAAAGTGGGCCTGACAAGACCCCAAAGATATCCGGGCTCCCTTTTTTTTTTTTTTTTTTTACAGGAGTCCTAGCTGAACTGAGGGAGAGAGAGCTTAAAATGTAAAGCCTGACTCCTCTTTATGCAGACTTGAATTACCTAAGCAAGCTCCTAAGAAGAGGAAATTCATTTCTCTGCTAAGTCATCAGGTAAAGCTTCCAAAATAGAGGTGCCCTTAGAATTAAATGCTCTGGTGTGGGCACCCTCATCCTGAAGGATGCTTGTAAGACGGATCCGAGTGATTAAGATGAAGCAAAAGGAAACAGAGGTCACTCAACACCTGGCTTTTTAAAACCTTCCTAGTTTTCAGGCCTGGGAAAAATGAACTGAGTGTGACGTAACTCTCAAACGAGAAGGCCTTAGAACTTGTGCCCCATTAAAATGCACAGCCCCATAATGATGAAGCTGGCAGTCTCTCAGTAGTTTGACTCATGTCCTTGCTAAATATAACTGAAGTACAGGTTTTCCACTAGGGGCTACTGTATTATTTTCTTCCCCGAGTGGGAATCAGAAACTAATTTCAGTATATAAAGAAATCAAGGCAAAAGAAAAATAAAAAGAATGATGACGCACAGATTTCTCTAATTCCTTCACAGCAGTATCACCATGTAACCACCTTTCCAGGTCCCCAGGGGTACCAGTAGACATGTTTATGGATGGATGGGGCCATGTCTGTCTAGAGTTGTATCTGCTACCCAGAACTCTACTGCCATGACTTAGTTGCGATGGGTGATGTCCAGTTTTGGTTTCTGTTGTCTAGCTCGGCAAAGGCTGCTTCCAAGGAGAGCAAGCAGCCTTGCAGCCGGCTGCTACTTCTTAGCCCGCTCAAATGAAAAGTGACTTAAGAACTGACAACAACCCAGCAGGATGCCTATTAGAATTCTTTGTAAGGACTCCACTTGCAAACTACAACTCTGGATATGTCTGACCAAGGGGCTCAAATCAAAAATCTCACAGACTGTATCGCTGCAATTGTTTTTTCCTGTAAAATCTAGATCGTGGATTATGGGAAGCACTGGCCTAATAGAAGCATCAACCATTTTTTAGAACATAGCTGCCCCCAAGAATCCTTGCAGGAATTGTTCTTACCCTCTCAGGTGGTCAGCTCGGATCTATTTGCTCTTATCCAGAGCTTTCCTGATTACAGCCTCTGTTCCTTTTGCCTGCATACCAAATCTGAAAA
>JADRCD010144306.1:0-10459 GCA_019843815.1 Montemys delectorum | reverse complement strand
ACACACACACACACACACACACACACACACACAATATGCAGTTTTAAAATTTAAAAATGAGAGACCCGCTTTGCGCCATCAAAGCCAAGTAAGGTAAAGGGGACCCCGAGGTCCGCTACGTCTGACAAGTACCATTTAGCTGGGTGATGGCCTGCCTCCTTCACAGTTACTGAAATCCCTGCCTCTTGGGATTTTCACCATGGCCTGTGAGGTGCAAAGTGTGTATGTAGACTCCTTTAGTTGCAGGTAAAGAAAGGACACCAGCTAAAACCGAGGAAGCGGAGAATGGGTAATGCTTCAGAAATCCAAGGCTGGTTCAGAACTTTGGGGATGAAGGCACCAGAGTCTGGGGGTCCCTAATGGGAGCACTGTCACCTGGACCCCACTTTCATTACAGTCATGCCCTTCTTCCCCTGTGACCTGCTTGCCTCATGTTAGGACAAATGAAAAGACCACCGCTATCTATCTCCCAAGTGCGGCTGGTGTTAGTCCAGCCCCCAACTCATTTCCTAGCCCTGTCTTGGTTCTGCTTCCCCGGGACAGGACTCTGCTGAGCCTGTCTTGAGCAGTGATAGCCGCAAGAACTGCTTGTACAACAGCATAGCCGTGGAAGCTCCATGACAGGAAGGGAGTGAGATATAGTTCTTAAGAAGGAAACGGGCTGGCGAGCTGGCTCAGCGGGTAAGAGCACCGACTGCTCTTCCAGAGGTCCTGAGTTCAATTCCCAGCAACCACATGGTGGGTCACAACCATCTGTAATGGGATCTGATGCCCTCTTCTGGTGCATCTAAAGACAGTGACAGTGTACTCATATAAATAAAAAATAAATAAATCTTTAAAAAAAAAAAAAAAAAAAGAAGGAAACAGACTGCCCATAGCAGTCCACCACAAACATAGACAAGGCAAGGTTGTCAGAGTGAAACTGTGAAGGGGTAAGTAGATGTTTCTGGAATTCCATATTGGGAGCGGACAAATATCCTTAAGGACATCATCAAAGCTGTGAAATTGTTAGCAGTGGTCAGGGCCTGGGCTCGATGTTTCCAAGTTCTTGGCCTTTTTTTTTTTTTTTTGAGACAGCGTTTCTCTGTGTAGCCCCGGCTGTCCTGGAACTCACTCTGTAGACCAGGAGTTCTTGGCCTTTTCAAAGAATGGAAATAAGGACTCATACAGCTTTGCAAAAGTATCAAAACTTTACTCAAAGCAAAGCGATAGAATAGGTCAGACAATGTCAATACTCACAAAAGGCTACATGAGTTGAGAATGTACTTAAGGGCCCCAGTTATTTTGGGGTCTTCCTTTTATGGAACCCAAGAGGAGTTTGGTTGCTAAGGGGTATAGTGGGAGGTCATTCTGTTTTGATTGACAAGTCTGCATTACATAGGCTCACTACATATGTTCCATAATGATCTGATTGTAATCATGTGCGTACACAATTAATTATGCACAGGCAAAAAGTGGCAATAGGGGATTCTCTCTGAAAGTTCAATGAGAGTACTCAGTTTGCCTTATTGTGCATGGACCCTAAACCAGTTCAAGCCTGGTCAGCCTCCTAGTTTCTGTACAAACTAGAGTATGGTTGAATAGGATTTGTAATTGTTCATGAGAGGAGGAACTTATTTCACATATCAGAGAGGGGTATGCATGCAGCCCAGGATAGGTGGGGATCATAGGTTACTAGATGTGCTGTATAGACAAGGGTATATGATACAAAGTACATGTAGGTAAGGGTCCTACTTTACCATGTGCATTGTTAAAATGGAGATCTGAGTATAGCACAAGCCAAGTGGAGTGACTCAACACTAATATGAATCCTTTCCCCATATCTGCATCAAAATTATTTCTGAATTAAAACTAAGCTAAGGAGTATACTGTTAGTCTCTAGAACCCAAGCCTTAAAAAATGCCAGCTCGTTATTTACAAAGAGTGTAGAGTCCAGATGTATGGAGAGTGAAGTTGTCGTAGCAGATACTATAATCTCACTGTTTGTGAGGTGTAGATAGGAGAATCTCAAATTTGAAGCCAGCCTGGACTATATAACAAAACTAAAAACCCTGCATCAAAGAGAAAGAGAGGAGGAAGGGAAGAAGGGAAGGGAAAAAAGAAAGCCAACCTGAGATATGTCTTTAGTGGAAGAATGCCAACCTCACTTGCAATACATGAGGCCTGGATTTAATCCCCAGTAAGACAGATATATAGACATATATACATATATGTGTATATATACACGTATATATACACACATATGTATATATATGTGTGTGTGTGTGTGTGTGTGTGTGTGTGTCCTAAAGAACACCAAGTAGCCAACCAGCAGCCTTATAAGCACCTGCCCACATTGCAGTGTCTGGGCTCATCCAGGAGCTAGCTAGTGGGGTAGGAAGTTCAAGAAGCTATGGAGAAGGTTACAATGAGTAAATGGCACCTCAAAAAAAAAAAAAAAAAAAAGAGGACAGAATAGGTCTGGCTCAGTGGTAGAACACCTGCTTAGCATTTTGAAGCCCTGGTTCCTTTATCACTGGCACCACTATCACTATACACAGAGAAGGGGTGACCACATCCAATACCTGTTCCCAGAAGCTCACACTCAAGGTAAAGATTATCAAACACTATTAGGTGGGGCATGTTTATGGATTTTATTTTAAATAACTGGATCACAGTTGTCTCAGTTATGGTTCTATTGCTCTGAGGGCAAGTTACAAAAGAAGCAGCTTTTCCTACTCACAGAAGGTTCCATGCCCCTTTACTCCTGTACCCTCTTTAACTATAAATCCAGAACCTGTGACTGATGCTACCAAGTCCTGCTTGCCAGCGTAGGCTGAAACCTGGTCCCCTCCATGACTTATATTTGCCTAGGCTTTGACGTGTTGAAGCTTTCCTTTGTTGAATAAGTGTTGCTTTTTGTGAGCTGGAAGCTTCCTGGGTGAGGTCACCACTCCCTTTACTTCATTTCTCCTTAAGCCTTTCTCAAACTTCTCATCTCCTTGAACAAAAGGCTTGCCTCCAACATTACATTTCCTTGGTACTATTTTTTTTCTTCCTCAAAATGTACATTTTGTGTTTCTTGTTGTTTCACTTGCTCTTTTTCATTATAGATCTGCATCAGAGTAATCACTGGTAACTATGTGACAAAGTCAGAGTTGTCTTGAAATCTCCTTTTCTAACATTATTCCAAAACACTTCAATTTTATCCTCTGGTAGATTTTTTTTTTCCAACAAGGGAAGAAAGCAGTCACATTCGTTACCAAAATATCACAAGAATAGTCTCTAGTATTATTTCCTTCTGAAACCTCTTGAGCTAAGCCTCCATAGTCTGCATTGCTCTCAGCATGATTGTCTTCTATACTCCTTCTGTGATGGCCCATTAAGTCCCACTTAGTGTTCAACAATTTTTCTAGTCCGAAGTCTTCCACGTTCCTCCAAATAAAAGCATAGTCAGACCTGTCATAGCAATACCCCACTCCTGGTACTAACTTCTGCTTTAGTTACTGTTCTATTGCTTTGAAGAAACACCACGACCAAGGCAACTTAAAGTATAAAGCATTTAACTGGGGTCTTGCTTACAGTTTCAGAGAGTTAGTCTATTATCATCATGGTGGGAAGCATGCAGTCATGGTGCTTGAACAGTAGTTAAAAGTTTATGTCTTGATTTATATAGACAGAAAAGAGAGACAGAGACAGAGAGAGGGAGAGAGGGAGAGAGAGAGAGAGAGAGAGAGAGAGAGAGAGAGAGGAAGAAAGAGACAGAGACAGAAAGTGACAGAGACAGAAAGCATGGGCTTTTGAAACCTCAAAGCCCACACCTGTGACATACCTGCTCCAACAAAGCCATGCCTCCTAATCCTTCCCAAAAATTTCTATTAACTGGGGACCAATCATTCAAATATCTGAGCCTATAGAGACCATTCTCATTTAAACCACCACATAGACTATCTACACTAAGAGTGACTAGTCATCTCTTAGCATTCCTATGGAGCCTCTTATTATAGAAATTCCAGTTCCTGTAAGAACCAAAGTAACAAGAACCAAGAATGTCTTATTACCTAAAAGAAAAGTTCTCAACCAGGTCTGTTTTCTTTTTCAGAGGATCTTTAGCAATGTCTGCAAACATTTTTGACAGCTGCAGAGTGTCATTCCCATCTATGGGGTAGAATACAGGATGCTACTAAGCTCCCTACAGTGTGCACAAAGGCTTGCCAACCAAGAAGTATGCAGCCTAAAATGTGCTCAGACTGAGAAAAGCTTAGCAACAGAAAATGTAATTTAAAAGAAAAATGTTTGAAACATCATAAGGATTTCAGAACCCACTTGGTTTGATGTTACCCATTTGTTTGCTAGAGCGAGACACCCTACTCCTGGTAACAATTTCTGTTTTAGTTAGGATAACTAATGTTGTGATAAAACACCATGACTGAACAACTTGGGGAGCAACAGACTTATTTTGCCTACACTTCCACATCACTGTTTATTACCCAAGGAAGTCAGGACAAGAACTCAATCTGGGTACAAATCTGCAGCAGGATCTGATTCAGAGGCCCTGGAAAATTGTTGTTTACTAGCTTGCTCTTTGCTTGTTCAACTGGAATTTTTATAGGATACAGGACCATCAGCCCAGAGGGGCCCCCACCCACAATGGACTGGGCCCTCCTACGTTAATCATAATGGAGAAAATGCCTAAGAGGCTTAGCTACAGCCAGATATTCTTATGGAAGAATTTCCTCAATTGAGGTTCGCTCCTCTCAGATGACTCTAGCTTGTGTCAAAGCTAGCTGGCACAACTGATTCCTTACCGACTTGACTCACAAACGTATCAGTAGCTTAGTAAGCATAACACTTCCTTTCTTGTTATCTCCAAGATCTCATATTAATATTACAGTATAAAACATATTGCAAACTTTGAAAGTCCTACAAACTTTATAAATTTGAACACTTTAAAAATTCAGTCTCACCAGGTGGTGGTGGCACACGCCTTTAATCCCAGCACTTGGGAGGCATAGGCAGGCGGATTTCTGAGTTCAAGGCCAGCCTGGTCTACAGAATGAGTTCCAGGACAGCCAGGGCTACACAGAGAAACCCTGTCTCAAAAAATAAAAAAATAAAAAAATAAAAAAATAAAAATAAAAAAATAAAAAATAAATAAAATAAAAATTCAGTTTCAGGGCTGGATGGCTCAACGGTTAAGAGCACTGACTGCTCTTCCAGAGGTCCTGAGGTCAATTCCCAGCAACCACATGGCGGCTCACAACCATCTGTAATGAGATCTGATGCCCTCTTTTGCTTGTCTGAAGACAGATACTCATCTACATAAAATAATTTTTTTTAAAAAAAAAAAGTTCAGTCTCTTTAAAAATTTAAAGTCTCTATAAAGCTTCCAAATCTCTTATAAAAGTTCAATACTCTCAACTGTGGTCTCCTATAAAATCAAAAATAAATTAAATACTTTCTTATTCAAAAAGAAAGAGCCAGGGCACAGTCACAAGCAAAGCCAAGCCAAGTCAAGATCTAACAGTGTAAATGACTCTGTGTCCAATGTCCTGCTCTTCTGAGATCCCCGAAAGGGCTTGCCACAGTTCCCCTTTTTAAGTAGAGAAATACTCCTACATCTTTTTTAAAATTTACTTTTCGAGAATTTCATTTGGTACATTTTCACATTCTCTCCTGTCCCTCACCTCCTCTCAGATCCCTCTGCCTCCCCCACCCCCCCTTGCTCCCCCATATCTCCCTACCCAATTTCAAGGTCTTTCTAGCTCTTAAAAAACAGCTCTCTAGTCCAAGGACTCCACCTAGTGGTTCATCTGGAAGTAAGGAAAGTTGGAATTATGTTGATAGTTGTTAGGGATATTTGTGTGTGTGGGGGGGGGGGTTGTTATTTGTTTTGTTTTGTGTAATTTTTGAACAATCACAAAGCAAAATTATAGAAAAGTTATATGACACAAAAATATTTTCCTGAACAATGTGAGAATAATTTTCTGAAATAATGTCTATGATTCCCTCAAACACTTTAGAAGGCATTTCTTTTTTTTTTTCTATTAATTTATTTATTTATTCACTTTATATCCCAATCACAGCCACCCTCCGCCCAGTCCCCCTTCCCCTTCTCTGAGGAGAGCCCCAACAACCCCACTTAGCACATCAAGTCACTGCAGGACTAGGCACTTCCTCTCCCACTAAGGCCAGACAAGACAGCCCAGTTAGGGGAACAGGAACCACCGGTAGCAACAGAGTCAAGGACAGCCTCTGCTCCAGTTGTTGGAAGACCCACATGAAGAGCAAGCTGCACATCTGCTACATAATGTATTGGGGGGGGGGGCTTAGGTCCAGGCCATGGATGCTCTTTGGTTCAGTCTTTGGGGACCCAAGGGTCCAGGTTACTTGACTCTATTGGTCTTCTATGGAGTCCCTATCCTCTCTGGATCCCTCAGTCCTTCCCCCAATCCTTCCAGAAGACTCATTGAGCTCTGTCTAATGTTTAGTCAGCTGCTGAGTGGAGCCTCTCAGAGGACAGTTATGCTAGGCTTCTGACTGCAAGCCTAACAGAGTATCATTAATAGTGTCAGGGATTAGTTCTTGCCCAGGGGATGGGTCTCAAGTTGGGCCAGTTATTAGTTGGCCATTCCTTCAGTCTCTACTCTATCTTGGTCCCTGAATTTCTTATAGGCAAGACACATTTTGGGTGGAAGATTTTTGTGGGTGGCTTGGTGCCCTTATCCCTCCACTGGAAGTCCTGCCTGGCTACAGAAGGTGGCCACTTCGGGCTCCATATCCCTCAGCACTAACTAGGAGTCTCAGCTAGAGTCAGCCTCATAGACTCCCTAGAGCCTCCCTCATCCCACATCTCTGGCACATCCTAGAAATACCCCACCCCACTCACCTCCAATTTTCCTTCACTCTCCCAGCCCTCTCTCCCTGGCTCTCCCTACACCTGATTCCCATCTCTACCCACCCATCCCTATTCCCTTCCCTATCTTATCTCTAAAGAATCTTTTTAGATATAAGATGTAGCTAAGATTCAAATTTAAAAGCTATAAAGAACAAGAGTAACCAAAGTCGTGAGAAGAAGTGAAGCTTGACGGTTCTCTTATAAAGTATGTATTATTAAGACAGTATGATATTATGTAAGCAAACCCATAGAACACAATGGCTAGTCCAAAAGCAGACCTTCAGGAGTTTGGACACTTGGTTTTGACAAGAGTGTCTTTGGAGAGCTAGAAGGGAAGAATGACCTTTGAATATGGTGTTAATGTGATTTTCAGATGGTGCCTTAGTTAGGATTTTGTTGCTGTGACCACAGCAATTCTTATGAAGGAAAACATTTCATTGGGGCTGGCTTATAGTTCCACAATTTTAGTTCATTATCGTCATGGCAGGAAACACGACAGCATGCAGGCTGGAGAAGGAGCTGAGAGTTCTACATCTTGATTCAAACGGAGTGAAAGGAGACTCAGCTCAGTGGGCATAGCTTGAGCATAGGAGATTGTAAAGCCTAGCCCTACAGTGACACACCTCCTCCAACAAGGCCACACCTCCTGATAGTGACAGAATTTGTTCTTCTGCTTGCTGGGGCTAGAACATTTCCCCTCATTCAATTACATCTTCACCAGGTTTCTATTTTTGATGATTTCTTTCACTGCTTAAGCTTGGCTGTCCGCAAACTCAGAGATCACCTGCCTCTGCCTTCTGAGTGCTGAGATCAAATTTGGGAACCTCCACAGTTGGCCCTAAGCTTTCCTTTAATTCCTTTTCACAGGCTGGAAGCTTAGCTGGTTAGGGTCTTGCCCTGTGGCCACTACTTCTTTTATTCCATTTAACGTCAGGCCTTTATTTGATCTGTTTGACTCCTTGATGGCAGGACTTAGCCTCATTCCATTTCTGTGTGTCTCTTTTCTCCTCAAATTGAACACTTTGTATTTTTCCTTGTTCAGCTTGCTCCTTTTTTCATTATAGATTTGCATAAAAGTGTACATTAATAACCACATGAGACAGTCTGTTTTGGGATTTCTTCTGCCAACAGGATTAATCCAAAACTCTTCACTTTAGCCTCAGGCAGACTTTTCAGATGAGGGCAAAAAGGAGCCACACGCTTCATCAAAATATCACAAAAACAGCCTCTGGGGCATGTACTAAATTTCTTCTGAAGCCTCTTGTGCCAGGTCCCCACCATGACACACTTCCTCCAGCAAGGCCACATTTCCTAATTGTACCCCTCCATATGGACCAAGCATTCAAACACTTGAGTCTATGGGGGGGGGCATATCTATTCAAACTACCACAATTAGGAGGAAAGTATATTTTGGTCACTTCCTTCCTATATTGATTCCAGACACACTGCATTAGTGAAGCCTCCTATAACTGTGTCTTGGGGGCATTTCTAGATAAGTTTAACTGAAAAAAAAAATCTATCCTGAATAAAGATAATACAATCCCAAGAGCTAACATCCAGGTCAAATGAAAAAAGAAAAAAATGAGCTTTTTTTCTTTGCTTCCTAACTGAAGATGCAAAGCAACAGCTACCTCAAATGCCCACAGCCATGACTTCCTACATGTTAACCACTATGACGGTATATATCCATCATGGATTAATGATAAACCAAAGTGAACCTTTCCACCATTAAACTGCTTTTTTCAGGCAAAAAGCATACTACATGATATATCAAAACCAAAAACCAAGGGCTAGGAAATGGGTCAGCAATTAAGGGTGCTTGGTACACAGGCATGAGAACCTGAGTTCAAGTCCCCAAGACCCACATAAAAAGCCAGGTGTGGTAGTGTGTGCCTACAGCCCCAGTGCCAGAGGATAAAATAGATACTGGCACAGGAGAATCACTGAGGGGTTTGCTCGAAGCCAGTCCACCTCTAGGTTCAACGAGAGACATCTACTCCCTCCTCCATCCTCCAGATGCCCATAGGTAGGTGCACTCACAAACACATGTGCATTAACTACACACACATACACACACATACACACACACATACACACACACACACACAAATAACGCAATGATTAACTGGGTATGGTGGTGAAATGGTTTACATAAGATAGTTATTGTTATTGTTAACCACACTAACTGAGCCAATTAGGAAATATCTAAGTCCTTTTATTAATTGGCAACCAAGGGTGACGTCATGCTTCTTAGTGCTGAAGCTCAGGGGTACAGCATTTTTAAAGTCAAAAGTCACAATTATATTGTTGTGCCTGTTTCACGAACCCCCAAAAGACCACCAAAGTGCTGATTCCAATGCAATCACACTAGGGTCTTTATTACAAGCTTGAGCTTGGGCCACACTGCCATCTCTGGTGTAGCGGGATGGGAGGGTGAAGCCTGGAGTTCTCAGTGGGACAAGGTTTTATAGGAAATGATAAGCAAGCGAGGGCGTTTCTAGCCTGGCTCACATCTGATTGGGGAGCCATTATGGAATTTTGTTGTCCTTTAGCATAATTGGCTGGTGCTGGGAGCCAAAGCATAAACTTAACTTCTGCTTTCCTCCTGATTGGTGGTTGTTAGGAAGTACCAGGGGCAGGCTGGGAGTGGCACTATTAGGAGGTGCAACAGCCTTGTTGGAGGAAGTGTGTCACTGTGTGGGTGGGCTTTGAGACCCTCTTTCTAACTGCCTGAAGACAATTTTCTCCTTTTTGCCTTTGGAACAAGATGTAGAACTCTCAGTTCCACTCTCATTCCCATGGTGAACGCCTGGATGCTGCCATGCTTCCTGCCATGATGATAATGGACTGAACGCCTGAACCTGTGAGGCAGCCCCAGTTAAAGGTTGATCTTTATAAGAGTCATCATGCTCATGGTATCTCTTCATACCAATGGAAACCATAACTAAGTCAGGAGTTGTTATCAGGGACTTGGGTATTGCCGTGACCATGTTTTTGTTTGGAAGAATGCGAATTTGGGGACTTTGGAAATAGTGAAATGCTTTAAGTGGGGTTGAAGGGGCCATTCTAGTAGGAATAGTAGGATTGTTCTTATGATGTTTTGGTGACGAATGTTGCTGCTTTTTTCCCCCTTGTCTAAAGAGTCTACCTGAGACCAAGGTAAAGAGTAAAGAGGCTAAGGTAAAGGAAGCCCAGCATAGACTTTGTTCTCTGGTTTACTCTCATGAAGAGAATTTTGATCACGCGTAACAAGCTTAGAAAGGAAAAAATACAAAATATATGGTTCAAGTATTAAAGGGGCATCAGGTAGTGCAATGGAGCTAAATCCTGTGTTCAATCCTGAGATCAACAGATTAAGGGAGTGGTAATTTCAACGGAAGATCCCACCTAGCTAAATGTATTGTTTTTGTAGTTAAACAACAGAGAGTTGTATTATTATGACCTGGTTATTGCTTTCATTTGGATGTAAGGAGATATGATTATGTGTCAAATTGACATGAGATGACACTATCTTTTGATCTGGATCTTGGGGCATAGTCACCCTGAAAAGCTAGGTCCAGGCATGGTAAGACACTTTTTTTT
>JADRCD010144305.1:0-18373 GCA_019843815.1 Montemys delectorum | reverse complement strand
CTCTCTCTCTCTCTCTCTCTCTCTCTCTGTGTGTGTGTGTGTGTGTGTGTATCTTGCTCTGTCTTAGTACTTCTTCCTCTCATGTACACCTTAAGTTCTGGAATACATATTTATTCCTGGACATAGCAGTACTCTGAGAGAAGCTGTACTTCTCTAGTCTGAAACTGAAGATCTGAAGGGCAGCACCCCATAAATACGTGGCTTCCTTCAGTCTTACTGGAAGGCCCACCCAGAGAAGTTATGGGTTCCTGATGACTGAGAACTCCCCACATTCTGCACTTTGGAGTGCCACTGGAGGGAGGCCTAGAAGAGCAGCTCATCAAGACCATGCCCTCCTGTGTCTTCCTGGCATCAAGTCTGTGGCTTGGTGTCCTGACAGTTAACTAGCAGCTCTCCCTCCCTGGAACACAGCTTGCCAGACTAAGCTGTGCAGACCTCAGCTTAGCTTTGCAGGTCAGAAGGCAGCCAGGTGTTATCTAGCAACTGGCTGCCTTCCCTGTATTTCATGACTCCCCCTTCTCTTACAAACTCTGACAGGATGGACCAAGCCACAAGGCACCACCCTGCCCACGTCACTTACACCTCACCCTCAAAAAAAAAAAAAAAAGGACCTAGAGGAGCAAGCTGCCTTCCAATACTTGCCTTACTTTTCAACGAATGAAACTCGGCAGAGTCTGTATTAATAACTGATACTAGAGAGCACATTCTGAAATACAGGAGACAAGGGTGACAGGTCGTCAGCTTGTGGTACACACCACACACACACACACACACACACACACACACACACACACACACCAGTAGGCTTTCAAAGCCATCTTGTGAATCTTCAGTTGATTAAAGATGAAGATTGAAATGCATCCTAATAACCAGAAAATAACTTACATTCTAACATCTTGATTGTGCTAGATTCAAAGGGCAGCAAGATGTGTTGAAATGCACATATCTAATCACCGGCAGAATTAACAGATTTGCAGAGGTTCTGCTTGAGAACATTATGTGTTGCTGCAACATAGCATAATCAAATTCTCATTTAATTTCATTAATGCTAAAAATTCAGACTATTTGCACATTTCCATTATTCCTAATATTAATTTGGGGGTTATTTGTAAAAGCACAGTTTTTAAATGGTTTCTCTCCCATAGATATTTTTAAACCAAATTCATATGCATTAATATTGTGCTATTTGATTAAAAAAGAACATACCCCCTTTCTTTCAATCTTCCTTCCAACGACCGAGTCCCTTCTTATACATGGGTTGGATGAATCCCAAAGATGAGACTCCCTATCCAGGCAAGTGGATGTACCCCAAATTTCTTTCCCATCAGCCCCTGTTCCTCTGCTCTCTGTACCATGTTCTGTTACCTGTGGAGTTTTTATATTGGCCCATTGTCCTTCATGGGCCAGCTAAGACTTTCACAGTTTCACTTCACCTTTCCAATTACCGGAACCTGAAAACTCAGAACATGTGAATGTCAGTATATCCCTTCCACTCATCTAAGAGGCCAGTGGGACAAAACAGTATGCCTCTAACCAATAACTCTATTCATGAGCATGTTTCTCGTGACTACCATTTATTTGTATTATCTAAAAGCAGCATACTATCCAGACATGCTAATTTTTCCCCACAATACCCACACACAGCTTCATTTTCATCCATGAACCTGGCTGTTTTGTGTCAAGTCTAAACCAAGTCCTAATTTATGTTTCAAAGATTGACCATAGCAGTAAGAATGGACTGGAACTGCAGTCTCATTGGCCTGAACTACCAGCCTAGGTCAGTCACTTGAGAACTGAATAGTCAGGGGTACTTCATTTAAACCTTTTCCTTAGGGAAGGATAGGGAAAGGATGCTGCGCTAACATTTAGGGCCTTGTACATAATATAAGCAAAATGAGGACAAATAAAACAAATAAACACATGGGATTCACCACTGAAAGTGTGTATTCAGATACAAGTATCAGAAATGAAATTCAAGCTGGCAATAGTGTATGGGTTCCAGTGATATTTTGTTCTTGGATACATAAACATCCACACATTCATTCACATTTATATACACATACATTGATTGATGATAGACAGATAATATAATAAAGGAGTAGACTCTATCATCTTTGTTTCTCTGAGACAAGTAAACAGAGAGATCAGCAGCTCAATATGTTATATATTGCATTTTAAGCTCATTATTTTGAACAAGAAGTCTATGGTATGTATGAGTTAAGCTGCCATTGAGTTGTAGAGATTGTACGAAAATATTGATTCTCAGGTATAACTATTACATCTCAGTCTATGGTGACCCTGTATGCCTGTCCCAGATATTTCACTGTATTCCCATGTAAATATCTTTTTTGCCTTAAAAGGCTCCTAGGAGCCCATTTGCTCCCTTTCAACACCACAGCTTACAAAGGCATATCTAGATGTTTGTTGTTGTTTAAAGTCCTAGCATTGAGATGATATACATTCTTCCTTGTCAGGTCCAAGCAGGGAGGCCTCTACTCTGGAGAGATGGGATCACTACACACAACCTCCTGTGTTGGAAAAGAGAGCCCACTACTCAGCTCATAGTAGCACAGGCGAGTGCCTGTGGAAAGAACTGCCCAAGGCTGCACCCAGGCTCTCCATCAGTCGCATTGCACCTATTGCTGGGTCTGAGCTAAGACGGATGAAACTGAGTTATAGACCAACACCTCACGTTCAGTTGAACCTTCTCCTCCAGTGGCCAAGTAGGCCAGGACATGCTTGTTCTTCCTACTGACTCAAAGGCACACTATACTGTGTGCATCACTACATTTTAGGATCAGCAGCATTAAAGGTATGATTCCTGGGGTATTACATCTCCTGTTCACTACCTGTTGGTGATGCTTTTTGCAGGTGATACTTGCTACCAGGTCCTGTCTTCTTGTCTGAAGCCCTGACCTCCCTAGAATCTGTAAGTGGGTGCTTTCTTCTGCTGAATGTATTTTGGTTTTAACCCCTCCTTGTGTATTACCTAACTCCCCAACTCTACTAAGGGCGCCCCTGAAAGGGTGGTTATGTGGGCTGAGGGCCACACTACAGAGGAAGACCTCAGGCTCAAATTAGAAAGAGAAATCACAGGTCTTATGTTCAGATAACTAGCGCCGAAAATCTTGTTGAATTGTTTTCACTTGAGAGAGCTGTCTTTGCACATTTGTCTCTTAGCAACAGCATCTGGTGTTCGACCTATTCCAATAGCCTTGGGTGGACTGTTCTTCCCTAGCTGGTGTCTCAGAGCTACATAAAGCATTATGTTTATATGGGAGAGGCAGTCTAGTTGCTCACTAACCTTTGTCTCTCTTTCTATCTCTAGCTTTATAGGCAGGCAGTTTACAGCAGTGGATAGAATTTGGTAAATACATGGCAACCAGGCTTCCTTACATCTTTTCTGTCTTCCTGTGCTGGCCACAAAGACAGAAGCAATATTCCCAGAATTTCAAGACTTGACTTGTGGGTTTCCTTTTAGGATAAGATATAACACGTGACTCATTAGAGATGTGGAAGACAATAACAATAATAAGAAAATTATTTAATCACTAGATGTGGAGAACAATCTCTTACAATGCTGTCTGCCTGGTGTTTTGCCTTGCTGATGTGAGTCAGCAGCTGCTTCGACCATAGCTTCTCCTTCCCTGTTAAACCTACAGGAAGCATTTCAATCCCTGGGCTAAATGTGTGTAGTGCCATGATGAAGGACCCAGCTTCAGGAGAATGGTTGTAAGCTGGAGGAATCAAATACTGACACAAATTTACGCCATTTTCCATGAGCTTATATTTATCCATCTATAGTCTTTTCCTGTCCAGCCTCTCTTCCTGCCTGTTCTGCAGAACTCTTGCTATGGCACATACAGACATGTCATCAGCTCTTTCCACTGCATGAGAACAGGATACTGTGCTTGTATATATTAGTAGTATATATCACATACAGGTAAGTATAGTCATCCAATGCTAATATTCATATCTAGCCTCATTGATTATACTTGACTAACACAGCTTTGCACTTTGTTTTCTCTCTTTGATCATCTTTGAGGAAATGCTGACTTCCACAGTCATAGAATAACCACATCCACATAGAAAGCTGTGGTGAAGGCAGCTCAGCTGTCTCAGCTGTTTCAGCCTCCATGTAACCACCCACTGCCAGGAAGCCTGGTAGATGAGAGTTTAGCGTAGGCAGCCTTTGGTAGAGTTCTGCCTTTGCCCATAATTTTTGTGAGTGTTTGCTTGTTTGTTCGTTTGTTTGTTTCACTAATAGTGATGTGTTGGAACCAAAAGAAAACTAATGTGGGTGTTCCCAATGCAATGGTACCCAACAAGTATAATAATATGAAGTTCCCAATGGTACAATGCTTCATGATGGTAATAATGGGATAATAACCTCAAGTTCTGGCAGCTGTGAAGACACGCTCTTTATCCATCAGAGTCCCCTACACCAGGAACTGTGAGGCTCACCTCAACCAATGCCTTAAACCCAATGGGAAAGTAGACTACTTGGTGTTAAGTAATAAGTATACCACATGGGCATGACTGGGTTTCCATGCTCTTGAGCACTGATGGTGATTGACTGGGCTTCTCAGGTGGGTCGCATTCACTCCTGAATCAGAACATTCAACTGCTCATTTTTAATGTGCTTATGCCATACCAACTATGCTGTGTAAACTCCACTTATAGTTGCTATAGTTGCTGATGACAGTGTTTGGTAATGATATCAAGTACAAATTATTATGAAACCAGAAAATTATAGGAGAAATCTGTAAAGAGAGAGAGAGAGAGAGAGAGAGAGAGAGAGAGAGAGGAAAGTGGTTATTGGTCACAAAAGCAGATACCTTGCTTCATATTTAAGACCTAAGTATGAATTCAAAGTGCACAAACTTATCACTCTTCTAATTAAGGAACCTTGTACTGTAACCTTGGATATTAACCTAATATAAAGCCTCCTAGCCCAGTGCATACAGTTTGAGTACAACTGAAACTTGGAGATAAACCAATATAAAAACCAAAAAGTAAGCTCAGAGTTCCTTCAAATAAGAAAAACAACTATAAAAAAATAATAATAAAACTTCTTCACTACCAAACAAATTACTCAGGAAATACAGAAATAACAAATTTTAAAAGTCTTTCCTCCACAGAGGTCAGAGCTAGTCATAAGGAAATTAAGAACATGTCTATCCAGATTTTCAATAAATTAGCTTAACCTTAACATTATTTTTTGAGAAGCCCACCTTCTTGGCTATAAAATATGTTCTCATCCTGCCTCCTAATAATTTAGCTGTCAAGGTGACCAAAGAGACAAGAACATTGAAAGATTCTGACCGCCCACACCTTTTGCAATTCCACTGAAGTTCATAATAAATTATATAGTCTTCCTTATTATTTCAGCTAAGTATATTTTAAAGTTTGCATTTAGAGTTTGAGGCTTGCTTTCTGTTTCTCATAATCACTTATACCCAACTTAATGCAGCATACACTCTGCCAACTAGAGTGCCCGGACCAACTTCATTTACCTCCGAGTGAAATGCAGTGGGTGGTAAGTGCCCCCTTGCCTTGAAGATATCAAATTATTGAGTCACAGCATCAGAATCATGTGATGAGAAAGAAGAGAAAGCCAATTACACCCATCCACACTTGATTGGACCTTAGCTCTAGAGCTAAGCTTGCTAATATGAGGCTTTATCCAATCTTCAGAGGAGTTTTTGGGGAGTGAATTGGAGTGTATCTCAGAGCTAGAGACAGAGACACACAGTGCCCAGTACCAGAAGGGACTGAGGGGCAGTGTACATGTGGTAGGGAGAAACTGAAGCAGAGATGCTCACTATGGAGAAACGTTCAGGTGGTTTTTCAAAACTGTCACAATGAAGATGACAAAAATAAGTGAAGCAGGAGCCAAGCTACTGAGCATTAGTGATATGTCCTGGGCAGGTGTGACTAAGAAGTTGCATTAAATGAAAGAGCTTCCATTGTAGTCATGACAGGTATGCAAACTCAGCCCCACAGACTGTTGTTCTTCAAACATTTGTAGGATGGCATGTCTTCCTACATCTCATGACCTTAAGGACAGGCCCATGAGTTTTCTATTCTCTCCCACAGAACAAATGAATCCCCAGTCATTTTACTCTGTAAAAGTATTCTCACAGCAGTGAGTGCCGTGTTTGACATAATTGCAATATCTTTGAAGTCATCAGAATTAAAATTCCTTGCCCCAGACTGTAGTTGACTCCTTCTCTAGACATCTCTTGTCTCTCCTTTCCTTCACTTAATGAGGTTTCTGACTCCAACAGATGCTTTTTCTCTTCTTTTGAAGAAGGAAACAGGTTAGTGGCAATGGTGGTAGTCAAACAGAACTTTTGCTTCCAGTCAACTGTGATAGAAGTTAAAGATGACATTTGTTTTGTTTTGGACTTCCCAGTGCCCTTTAGATTTTTCTGGGCATTAGAAAATAGGGGCAAGGAAGGTGCTTTAGCTAGGAGAGCATTTGATGGATGTACAAGGATGGGGGCCAAAATTCCATCTCCAACTCCATGGAAAAGAACAGTATTCATGGGCATGTATTTTTAATCCCAATGTGTGGCAGCAGAGAAGGATTGATACATGGGAAATCACTGACCATTCAGCCCAGCCTTCTTGACTAGATCCAGACTAGTGAGACAGTATGTTTGAAAGGAAGAAAGGAAGGAAGAAAGAAAGAAAGAAAGAAAGAAAGAAAGAAAGGAGGAAGGAAGGAAGGAAGGAAGGAAGGAAGGAAGGAAGGAAGGAAGGAAGGAAAGAGAGAGATTTCTTAAAAAGTGAAGACAGAATCTTAGATTGATGTCTGGCCTCCACATATAATATTGATTTTGGCCTCCACATATCCTAGGTAGACCCCAGCAAGCACACATATTCAAAAGCTCTTCCACAAAGGTGACCAAACTCATCTCCAACTCCTTATGAACAAATCCTCCATTCTATTTCCATGTATTCTGCTGGATGATCCTCATTGGTGGTGTTTCTCTAAGGGCTCCAATCTCCCAATTTCAGATCTTCAGTTCATAGCTCCCACTACTAAGGTCAAAACCTTCCTCCAGAAACTTCCTGAAACTGAGTCACACAATAGAAAAGGCTGCAGGCACAAGGATCAAATCCTTCCAATGAAGCTCTCTACAGATTTATCGCATCAAAAACTCACAGGGCACATGCCTCAAGCTCTCACTAGCAAGTCCTCTCCTACTTCTCAGGATCTGGAGGTAGGTGGGCAGTTGTGGAATTGCTTCCTTTAGAACTGTCGCCTAGGATGTCTAGAATATGTTTTGCAAAAGAAAGTAATTAATTACCCATTATCTACGGGAATCAGTAGAAAGAGATTATATTCCATTTTCTCAGCCTGTGGCACATGTTCATTTGTATCTGTGAAGATAGATAGATTACTCAGATCTTATCTGTGCATAAAAAAATTTCATATCCTTTTAATATCAGAAAATGTTTTTATTCCATGGCCCCTATTGAGGAAGCATTTGGTTCAATATAAAGTTCTATCACATTTACTTTTAATGACATAATTATGGCATTTGGGCACCCACAGGCCTGACTGCTAAAAATTACTAGCCCTCTGAGTCCCTTGAAGTAATTTCAGGACTTTGTGAAACCAGTCTGTGTTCTGCAACTCCCATACCACACTGGGCCTGCTTTCTGCTCCTCTCCCACCTGTGCACACCTGCTGTGCACGATGCCTCATCCTGGTTATTACTGCTCACTATGGGATCCAGACCAGATGCTCTCCAAGTTCCCAGCTCACTCCTGCCAACATCATGGGTCTGACAAAGGTGGAGGGCCAGTTTTCTTAAAATGGACAGCAACTATTTTTTTCTCAATGTGGCATAATTCTGGCCAACCCCATTATCCCTAAACAAGTCAAATAGCTTCACACTACTACTCTTGCTTAACATCTTGAGAAATGTTTAACTAGTTCCTCCTGATACTGCCTCTGCTTTTCTATAACCAAGGGAGCTCAAATCTAGACTCCTCTGGGTAGAACATTGTTGGAATGCCCATAGGGTGACTTAAAATCCTAATATTGTTCTAGAGGACAAAGCAGTAGGCTTGAAAATGATCTCAGACAATGTATATCTAACAGGTGGTGATTAATGAGCCCGAAGTCAAAAAGGCCCCTTCCATGTTTATTGGGAATGATTTCTCTGGACCCTCACACTTTCCTTACACTAAGTCCGAGGGCGTTGGCTAGGGCTAAACACCAACAGACTCAGCCTGAGAGAGACTGAGCATCCCCATTGTCTTCTTGAAGGAGGGTGAGCCTCTTCTGCAGGGGCATGTCTCTGGCAGGCTTGTACTGCTATATGTTCATTCCTTCTTCTCCCAGCCTCTTTCCCTATTCACACGAGCTTTTCCCCTCCCATCTAGGCAGACCTAAGCATGGCTTTGGTAAGCCATGAAGGAGTTAGGCTTTCTTCACTAATGTTGACAAAAGTTCTATGTGGGATAAGGGATAGGGAAACTGGGCCCTGGTTGCACATTTTGGGGACAACAGAGAAGCACTGGTGATTGCTGATTATCCTTGATGTGACCATTCCCTTTGATGGCAGTATATTAAAATGGTAACATTTTGGCTCTTCTGTCTATAAGAATTTCAAACCAGTTTGTACATAGCATTCACTTTTAGCTTCTAACTACAGCAGATGCAACTTTAACTGCAAATGTGTATATGGGATGGTGAGTCCAACAGGGAGCTGCTGGACCAGACTAGAGTCCTAGTGCATCTATTGGATTACTTGTTATTTTGTTACTTAGTGCATTGTGTACTTTTACTATAGTAGTTAGTACTATAATATACTTGACCTTATGAACAAGGTTTTTTCCTTGGTTATCTAGAGGGGCTCCATCCAGGGGTTAGAAAAGCGCTAGTCACAGAAGTTCTTATAGGAAAAGAATGTCTCAATTATGAACTACGTGTTGGTTCTTCCTTTTCTCTCTTCTTCCTACTTCTGTTCCTCTGTTCCCTAGCTCCTCCTTCTCTTCTTACCGCCCTTCCATCATGTCCCCCTTCCATTTCTGTCCATTTTGTCATTTTTATTTTCTGTCATTTGCACGTGTATGTACATGTCTAGGATTGTTAATGTGGGTGTGGTATGGGTGTGTTTAATGTGTGCAGGTGTATGTGCATGCTTGTTTTCCAGAATGTGAATTTCAGAAGTCGGCCTCAAACCCATTCAGCTTCTTAGGTCCTTTCTCTAGCTCCTTCATTGGGGACCCTGTGCTCAGTGCAGCCCCCTAGGATGAACAACAATATGAACTAACCAGTACCCTCAGAGCTCCCAGGGACTAAAGCACCAACCAAAGAGTACACATGGTGGGACTCATGGCTCCAGCAGCATATGTAGCAGAGGCTGGCCTACTCAGTCATCAGTGAGAGGAGAGGCCCTTGGTCCTGTGAAGGTTTTGTGCCCCAATGTAGGGGAATGCCAGGGCCAGGAATCGGGAGAGGGTGAGTTGGTGAGCAGGAGGAGGAAGAAGGAATAGGGGATTTTTTCGGAGGGGAAACCAGGAAAGGAGATATCATTTGAAATCTAAATAAAGAAAATATCTAATAAAAAAAATAAAGTAAAAAAAGAAAAAGAAAAAGAAAAAAAAGCAACATTGAGTAAATGCATGACTGATACAAGAAAAGAAAGAAAGAAATCGGTCTTTGGTGGCTTGCCATTTTTCATTGGTTGTCCACCTTATTTTTTGCTTTGTTTTGTTTTGAGGGGAACTCTAATTGCCTTAAATATACTAATTAGGCAGTCTGGCTAGCCATGCAGCACCAGAAATCCTCCTGTCTCTGTCTACACGAACTGAAATTGTGAGTCACACTACCATGCTTGGGTTTATATGGTAGCTTCTGGGGGTTGAACTCAGGTCCTATATGCTTGCCAGCAAGCACTTTACCAACTGAGCTATCTCATTGGCCCTCACCTCCTTCCTTTGACCTTGTAGAAAAATGACTCCTGAGTATCAGGACCTCATCAGCCTCCTTCATGGTGCCTAAGAAATCTCCTCATTCTCAAAGAAGGAACATCTTAGAGCATGCATCGTATTACTCCATAATGGAAGTCTACTTTGGCTCAGCCCATGTTCAAGGTCTTTGACTACCTGTAGCTTGACATAATATTAACTTATAATTCACCCTTCCTCATATTAAGTGTTGATTTAGCCTTTTCTATACTAAATCATTGGGGTAGGCAGTGAGTTAGGGAAATGGGAGAGGAGACAGATTCTCAAGGAGGACACAGGAAAAGGAAACTCTGAAACACTAACCTTTCATCAAGCAGTTCAGTAGTTGATGCTTATCACTGCTCAATCAAACATAAACAAAAGAATAACCCATAGTCAAAGATTTACCCACTGCAGGCTTTTAAGGTGACTGTAAAGCTAGAGGGTAAGCTGATGGCAATAAATATAATTTTCTGTTCCATTCTGGCTCAGTATTCACAAGAGCTGAAAGGTATCAGGCACAGGAATGAATGCAGCTAGCTGTCTCAATATTCATCCTAACTTCTGAGCAACACAGAACGTCCTGACCTAACTACAGAGTTAAGCGCTGCTAGAAACCGAATACAGTTAATTATTCCTCAGTTGGCTGAGAAAGGTGGAGTTTGGTTCACAGATGCAAGGCTTTTCCTAGTCATGCTGGGCAAGCAGTCTTTAGTCCCATCTCAGTAGACAAAACTTGAGGTGACCAACCTTTGTTCCTTTCCTGGTTTGTTGGCCATGCCCCTTCTTGCAGGGTTATATATTCTCCCCCATAATATGTGTTTACTCAACTCTCTTAATGTTTCCTTCTGCAGATTTTCCAGCCAAAGAAAATGCAGGGACAAAAAGTGGAACAGAGATTGAAGGAAAGAGCATTCAGAAACTGCCCCACTTAGGGATCTGTCCCACCTGCAGACACCAAACCTCTGACACTATTGCTGATGCCAAGAAGCACTTGCTGACAGGAGCCTGGTATAGTTGTCCTCTGAGAGGTTCTGCCAGTGCCTGAATCACAGTCAACCATCATACTGAGCCTAGGGACTCCAGTTGAAGACTTAGGGGAAAGATTGAAGGAGCCAAAGGAGATTGGAGACGAATAGGAAGAACAATATCAACTAACCGGAGCCCCAGAGGTCCCAGAGACTAAACCACCAGCCAAAGAGTATACATGGATGGGTCCATGGTTCTAGCTACATATGTAGCAGAGGATTGCCTTATCTGGCATCAGTGGGAAGGGAGGCCCTTGGTCCTGTGGGGACTTGATGTCCCAGAGTAGGGGGATGCTAGAGCTGTGAGGTAGGAGTGGGTTGGTGGGTTGGGGAGCACCCTCTTAGGCAAAGGAGGGGGGAATGGGATGGGGGTTTGTGGAGGGGAAACAGGGAAGTGGGACAACATTTGGGATGTAAATAAATAAAATAACCAATAAAAAATAAAAAAATGCTAAGTAGTATTAAGGGGTGATTGTTGTGTGCCAGAGGGCTCCAAGTGTGATGCCTCATTAGAATTTGTAGCTACTTTATGGGAAAGTTTAAACAAATTCTTTCAGCTGGGATGTGAGAAGCTGTTAAGGTAACATTTCTCCTACTCGGCTTCCTGAGACCTGCCCATAAATCTAGCATCTCCTTCCACTACACAAGGGATCCTCAGTCCTAAGACTGCTATTGCAGACAAGAGAAATGAAGTAGAAGGTCGTGAGAGATTTGCTTTCAGAAGGGGCTGGGGATATGCACGCTGCTCAGGAGAATGAGCACCCCCAACATAAACAATTAGTACAGGGTTCTTGAAATACAGAACAAGGGTCAGCAAGTTGTTTCTATTAAAAAGCCAATAAGTAAATACTTCAGCTTTTCAAGGACACACGGTCTCTAGGGTAACCACTTGATTCTGCTGTTGTTATCATGGATGCTTCCCAGGTAGAGACTGAATGTCAATAAAACTTTATCCCCAAACACTCATATTATTCTACTAATTGGAGAAATCAAACCAGACAGTTCACAATTCAGCATCCAGTGTCCTCCGCCAGGATCTACAGGACAGAAGTGACTCTGAAAACTCTTCTCAGAAGTGTTTGTAGGGTGGATGTCCACCGAATTGTCAGATGGCAGAGAAGGTCAACTCCTGAGACCTGAGAAACAGATGTGGACTCTCCCTGGACTGAAGATAGTTCAGTGGGTAATATGCTTGTCAGGCAAGCCTGAAGACCTGCGTTTGGATCTCCCAGAGCCTGCATAAAGCCAAGCATGGTCCCATCAACCATAGTCTCACCTGCTCTCAGAGTCTGTGTCCTTGACTCTGTGCCACCTCACCTCCAACCCCCATGGGCAAGTAGGGCCAGGAAGCAAGTAGACCAGGGCACAGACAAAAACCTCCTTTGGCATTAAGATAGAAATTCAAATGCCAAAATCAATTTAGCTCTTAAGTGTAAGAAAACTGTGTTAATTTGTTACCAGTAAACTAACAAAGTTCCAGGAAAGTTCTCTGGAGCTTTCTTTTTTAATTTCAGACATTTCAGCTCCCATGATCTGAAGTCTACCCCCAGGAAGACAGAAGTAATGTAAGTTTAACAATTAAGCATGAGAACTTCAGCTTGGTTAACATTATTTTTCATCACTGGGACACAAGGCTTTTTGTTTTGTTTTGTTTTGAGTGAATTTGGATGTGGAAAATGGAGAAAAGGTCATCAGATTCTCCTCACAGGTGGAAAGCAAATATATGAGTATTTTAAATTCTTTCTTCTTACTACTCTACGTTCTTTGTTCTAGGATTGAAGGAAGGGTTTTGTAGTAAAGTGGAGGTCAAAGGAAGGTCAGTTGATCTCCTCAGCTCATTAGGCTGTGAGGAAAGTCCCAAGAGCTAAGACACAGAACCCCACTCCAAGGAACCCCCACTCCGTTCTTATCTATGGTAAAGAGAAAAGCATCAACAGAGAGAGCATCCACAAGAAGTAGTGGCTGGAAGATCCCCACCCACCATGGAAAAGCTGTTGGTCATCACTTTAGGGATCTGCTCTGAACACCTCAAGATCAAGACAGAATAAGAGAACAAAGATAGGAACTAGAGGAAGAGGAAGAAGGTGAAGAGATAATGGGAGAGGGGAAAAAGGGTATTTGTCAGAGATGGGAGTGTGGGCACAAAGGACTGCCTCTGGATGGAGAGAAGACAATGGCCCTTAGGGAAATGGCAATTTATAAAGGTAAAAGGGAGAAGCCTTGTGTTGAGATAAGGTGTTTAGTGTTGATTGGGCATGCAATTAGGTGAGCTAAAGTGAACTTGTGATAACTGAACTTCAATTCTTTGATAGATAGACTTTGATAGTTACAACCTTCTCCCCGGGGTGGAGGTAGTTGCCAAATAAGGGAATACACCTTAGCGGCCACCTTTAGGACAGTAAGCTAATGTTTTTTTTATCAAGTTGGAGGGAATGGGGAAGAGGGCAAGGCCTGGCAGAGTCATGTTCACTGTGAAGAATAACCCTTCAACCATGGGAAGCATTCCACAGTTCTATCTAGGGAGCCACTACTGAAAAAGATGGAGCAAAAGGATTTCTTTTGCAACCTTTGTGACCTTTGTTAAATGAGTAAGAAGGAAATTTCTTGCTCATCCAAACATTCCTTAAAACACATCCAGGTGTCAGTTAATTACAGGGGACATTCTGAGAACTTTGTTGATCAGTCAATGTCATCTTGATTGACCTACACAGTTCACTCACACCACACAGCCCCCGTGGCAGTCAAGAAACACAGAAAAGAAAAAAAAAAGTAGGGGCCTCAACCAGCATATCATTTTTTTCAAATATTTTTTTAATAAGTGGGAATATATTTTAAAAGAACAAACAAAAGTATTGTCTAGTCATATGCAAGCAAGAACGAGAGTCATCTGCTGCTAAGTTTTGTCTACTGCATATAATACTTTAGCATGCCTGCTAATGCAGATGTATCTACAACAGCAGTGGCACAGATGCCTTCCTGGTCATTCTGTGACTTTTCAGTGGCTACCATGTGACTAAACAGGGGATTTGATGTTGTGATACCCACTCTTTGCATGCTCTGTTGTTGGGCAAATGTCCTTAGGGAACAGGTATCTGAATTACTTCAGGAATAAAAAATTGACCAGAAGATTTCTCATTCAGTTCATCATCTTCTACTTCTCACCAAAGCTAGCTACTTCTACTGGATAGTGTTTAAAGATCATTCTAGTCTCTGAATATGTATCTGTGTCACTAAGTTCCTTAAAAGCAGAAGCAATAGAATTTTCTATACACTTTCTACTCTTTTTATACTTAATAATATCTCTTGGATGTCTTTCATATACTTTATAAAGAATAATCCTTCTCTTCCTTCCCCTTTCTTGCATTGTATTCAATTGTAAGACAGAATTATCATTTATCTTCCTTTGTTCATAGACATTTTGAAATTTAATAAACCTTTACTATTAAATTATTGTTTCATGAATATCTTTGTGTGCACATGATTTCCCATGTGTCTTTGTCAGCAGTATGAATTCCATAGAAGTAAAATTGCCAAGTCAAGAGAATGTCTAGGTTCAAAATTTAATAGTAATCACCCCATTTTTATGGACATAAGCCAGTGTAGATTCCTGTTGTTCAAGTAGGAAAGAATACAATTTTCTTCAAATTGTAAACTGATTTTTAGCAGTGTTACATCTAACAAGTACTACACCCTAGTTTAAACTCCCATTCCCATGTGATAAAACTTTTCTAAGCAGATCCTTCATAGCTCAATACCAGGAGCATCTCATCCTCTCTAGGAAGCTTGATTCTTTCCCTTGCACTTAGACTGACAGAGACACTTAGTAGAACACATAATATGTCAAGGAAGGTCATTTGACATAAGCTGTAAACATTTCCCAATGTTTTCTTTTGTATTTCCACTGTCTGATGTTTCAATCTCAGCATGAGGATGTTTTCCCTTTCTATCCTGAACATATATTCCCACATTTTGTTTATATTTAATGCTCTCAGTATTTCTGTTTGAAATCCTTATAAATTTAGGATTCATTTTGATATTAAGCAGAATATAGATTCAACTTTTTTCTTTTAATCAATTTAAGGATCTACTCTCAGTTCAAAAGTTAGTATTGCTCTCACAGATATATCTATCAATATGTATTTCTTATATGCATTTTTGCTATTGCCACATTTTATATTTTTGCCATTTTCTGTTATTATTTTTACTTTCAAATAAGTGTTAAGTCTATTTTTTATTGTTGGTTTGTTTTTGTTTTAAACAGTACCGCCATGTGACCCAGTCTGGTCTGGAATTGACTATGTAGCTCTGACAGATCTCAAGCTCCAAATCTACTTACCTTTGCCTCCCTCTCCCTGGGGTTACAGAAACACGCCACTCTTCCTGGATTATTTATTACATTTTTCACGGAAAATATCTTCATTTTCTTCTTCATGAAACCTTAATTTTGTTTGGAAAATGAATCACAGGGACTTATTTTCCTTCATTATTGAATGTATGGATGCCTTTTGTTTATGTTTATAATTTGATTTCTGTTTAGCTAGGTATAAAATCTTACATTCAGGAAAATATTTTCCTGACAATGTTTAGCTACCACCTTTATCAAAATCTCTTAAATCATTAAAATCTCTCTCAGTTGGGTGGCAGTGGTGCACACCTTTAATCCCAGCACTCTCGCTCTCTCTGTCTCCTGGGTTTTGTGTGTGTGTGTCTATTCTGAAAGTTTTTCATAGTGCACAGGAAAGTGTATATGAGAATGCTGTTAATTTATAACTGTTCAAATAACAGTTTTCTGGAAACTTTTCTCACTAATTTGAATATTCCAGAAACAATTTCTGCAGTTTAATCTTATTGGTCTCTCCTCTTTCATGGATTGTTGTTGGCCTAAAGGATCCAGGAGGGTAGTTTGAGGAAAGATGAGGAACAGGACATTCAGTGAATGACCACACCAGGACCAGCAAATCAGGAGGCAAATCAACTTTACTTAGATCAACTTATGTTAGGATGATTCAAGGCTTATAATGTTTTGGTGGTCGGAGAGTAGGAACATCCAGTATCAGCAATGCTCATTGGCAAGGGGCTTAGGGTACCTGAAGTGCCTCATTAACATGGGGAAACATTTCCTGTAATCTAACTGAGGCTACATGACATTCCTCAAGTAGAGGAGTATGTGGAGTCTTAAAATGCTCCAAAGTCAGAGAAGGTAAAGCCTTCCGTATTCTGCTAGGTGCAAAGGCTCTTGGGTCAGGGTGGACTTCTCCCTTAATTAGTAGAGTTTTCCCACAGTGTCTCACTTCCAAGAAGACAGGCACAACTCTACTATAGGCTTTGTTTGCATGTTCATTGGACAATGCTGATACTCCTTGATTACATTTTAATTTCTGTCTGAATACTTCCTTCTCTGTTAGAATAAAAATACACATGGAAATAGTACATATATTTAGCACATGCTTTCAGGCAACTATGTATTATGTACACACCCATACACACGTATTGTTGAGGGAGGTGTCTTACTTGAGAGAGGTTCTTGACTTTGGTTTTTATTGCAGATTAAACATTGACCAAAACCAACTTGAAAAGAAAAGGGTTGCATAATCCATCAAAGAAGAAAATCAGGAACTCAGGCAGGAACCTGAAGGCCAAAATTAAAGCAGAGACCATAGACAAATGTTGCTTACTGGCTTGTGCCCAGTGCTTGCTCAGCCTGCTACCTTATATAGCCTATGACTACCTGCCTAAGAATGGTACTGTCCATAGTGCAATGGGCCCTCTGACCTCAGCTATTACTCAAGAAAATGCTCCATAGACATCCCCACAGGCAACTCTTATGGAGGCAATTTTTCCCCAATTGAAATCCTCTCTTCTTGGGCATATTTAGGTCATATCAAATTGGTTAAAAAACAAACAAACAAACAAAAAGCACAGGAAGGCAGGATGCAAGTATATAAGCTCCACTTCATGTTTCCCCTTATTAAGGACTAGCTACTTTTTATTGTATTTACAAAGAATATTTCTGCGCCTTTTAAGTTATTAGATCTCTCATCATTGATTATTCTATTTTAATTTTCCCCAGATTGTAAGTACATCTTACATCTATAGATCAAGGTATTTCATTTATGAAGGTTTAGTAAAATAGTTCTAAAACAAGATCCATTCATTCTATTATTTATGCTTTCATTTTTGGAACTACAAATAATATGAGGCTGGATTTATTTATTCATGCATCATTTATATCTCCTTTACTCATATCACATTTCTAACTCTAATTATGTTCAGATTTTCAGATTTCAGCCAGGCAGTGGCAGTGGTGGCACACACTTTAATCCCAGCACTTGGGAGGCAGAGACAGGCAGATTTCTGAGTTCAAGGCCAGCTTGGTCTACAGAGTGAGTTCGGGGACAGCTAGGGCTATACAGAGAAACCCTGTCTCAAAAAAAAAAAAAAACCAAACAACAAAAAAAATTCAGATTTCTTTAATTTTGCTTATTTTAATCTTTTTATGTTCTTGAATTTTTAATGAAACATCTTTTGATGCAAAGAGATAATATAGGTTAAGCTATTATAGCAATCTAGTTTATCAAAATATTCATCTGTTCTGTGGAAATATTTTTCCCAGTTCCTGTCATTAGGGAATAAAAAGGACTGTATAAGGAGAGGCTAAACAGTTGTCATGCAAGAAGGAAGGCTGGAGTTTTAATTCTGTGAAATCCCATGAAAGGCCAAGCAAGCATGGCAGCTCACTCTCTTCCCAGCACTTGGAAAGCAGGAATTGACCTGATCTAAACTGACTAACTAAACCAACCAGGTCAGCAAGCTCTGGGTTCAGGCCAGGCACAATCAAGGAAAATATGGATCTCTTCATGCATATACATACATGTACAGTAACACACATATAAACATACATAGTATTTCTCTCTCTCTCTCTCTCTCTCTCTCTCTCTCTCTTACACACACACACACACACACACACACACACACACATACATATACACAAAGGAAATAAAAAGGAGACAATATGCTTACATTGCCATTTTAAATTACCATTGGTATTTCTCTTCATATCTGACCATGGGCTTTGTGGTAAACATTGAGTCAATTATTAAAGAAATGATTATCTATAGAAAACAAATAAGACTGCTGACCTTATGAACCATATATCCTGTCTCATGTTATTTTTCAATAAATTGTGTACAAGTATAACTGTTCATTTAGAGTATATATACTCTAAAAATGATTTTCCAAATTCAGAACAAGATACCTAAGACAGCCAACTTACTAAAGAGAAATATTTGTCTTGCATCATGGTTTAATCTCAAGGCTACTTTGCATACTGTCTTTGGAATACCAGGAAGGCTGTTGAATCCTGTTCATTTCAA
>JADRCD010144304.1:22666-42660 GCA_019843815.1 Montemys delectorum | reverse complement strand
ACACACACACACACACACACACACACACACACACACACACTCAAACACACAAATTCCACAAAAACCTCAAAATTGGAAACCGTAATATACCAGCAAAAGACCATGAAAATAAAAACAAAATGCTCCAACAAGGCAATATGGGACAAAACTGTAACACAGTGCCATTTGCTTTTTGTTGGCCTTCTACTGCTAGGCACGGGGCCTACACTTACATGTGGATAATGTATCCAGTAAGTTTTCTCCAATGGAGAATAATTCATTTTTCATTTGCAAGTGGTTGTCAGTTGGAGATAGCTTGGTTAGGGATGGGAGATGCGTCTACTTCCCCTCTCAGTGCTGGGACCAGTCTGAATTGAACCTATGTAGGCCCCGTGCATGCTGACATAGTATTTGTAAATTAATATGTGTGTCATTCCTATTGTATCTGGAAGCTACTGTTTCCTCAGTGTCTTCCACCCCCTCTGGCTCTTACAATATTTCTACCTTTCCTTCCACATAGTTTCCTGACCCCTGAGGCATTTGATAAAGACATCCCATTTAGGACTGAGTGTGCCAAGGTCTCTTGCTCTCTGTATATTACCCAGTTGTGGGTCTCTGTATTAGTTCTCATCTTACTGAAGGAGAAACTTCTTTGATAATGGTTGTCTAAGGTACTGATCTATGGGTAGCAGAAGGTCATCTAGAGTCATTTTATTGCTATGTTCCTTTAGCAGAATGGTAGTATTTGGTTTTGGGGGAAGCTATTTTTAATGGACTATTTTCCCTAATTTCTTTTTAAGAGAGTTGCCTATTAGTATATATAAAGGGTTGTTTTGTTTTGTTTTTTAAAATACATACTGATTCCATATCTTGCAAGAATCTGATAAGTGTTTATTATAAGGTCCAAAAATTTTCTAGTAGACTCAATAGGGTTTCCTCAGTAAAGAACCATGTCTCTGTAAATAGTGATATTTTAAGTCCTTCTCTTACTATTATTGTCCCTTTATGTGTTTCTCTTATCTAATTGCTGTAGCTAAGACTTTGAGCACCATATCAAACAAGACAGGGGAGAGTGGATAAGCATCCTTGTATCATTTCTGATCTTAGAGAAAATGTTCTTAATTTGTCTCCATTTAATATAATGTTGGCTGCAGGTTTGTAGTCTTTATTATTTGACTACAATCAAATGTTTCAATCTATTTCTGCCATATCCAGAACATTTATGACAGAAGCATGTTGAACTATGCCAAATGCCCTGTGTGATAGTTTGTATATGCTCGGTGCAAGGAGTGGCAGTATTAGAGGGAGTGGTCCTGTTGGAGTAGGTGTGGCCTATTGGAGTAGGTGTGTGACTGTGGGCATGGACTTTGTTCTAGCTTCCTGGAAGTCAATCTTCCACTAGCAGCCTTCAGATGAAGACATAGAACTCTCAGCTCCTCCTGTACCATGCCTGCCTCCTGTAGATGCTGCCAGGTTCCCACCTTGATGATACTGGATCAAACCTCTGAACCTGTAAGCCAGCCCTAGTTAAATGTTGTCCTTTATAAGACTTGCCTTGCTCATGATGTCTGTTCACAGCAGTAAAACCCTAGGATACCCTGTTAGCAGCATTTGAAATAGCTGTGTGGCTTTTGTCCTTGGGGTTGTTTATATGGTGTTTTATTGACTCACATGTGTTTCTTACCTTTGTGGAATGAAGCCCACTTGGTCATAATGTATAATATTCATATGTTCTTGAATTCTGTTTACAAATGTTCTGTTGAGAATTTTTGCATCTATGTTCATCAAAGAACTTGGTCTGAATGCTCTGCTAACCCACTGGCTACTCCTGCCAGGAAGACAAATAGGCTGACCAATGGTGGATCTATACTCTCCTTCCGCTCCTCCAGATCCAGTCTCCCTCTCACCTGTGTCAGACTCCCTTTCCTTTCTGATCCCATCCCCAGTGGATCACAAACACCTCCTCCAACCTTAATTCCTCAACTCATCCCAGAATTCCAGTCTCCAATCCCAGCAAGTACTTTCTTTGAACACATCAGCGTAGCAAGCCAGGAAAAAAGGCAACACTCAGCCATCACAATCTCTGAAAATCCAGATAGGAAATAGAAACCAAGGAAAAAAATACCTACACAACAACTAGAAACCAGTAACTAGATCTATAACTTAAACTTAGCTGCCTAGATGTCAGTGTAAGAACATAGTCAATAATGCCAGGGCAATATTTCTCTACTAGGGTCCAAGCAAAGCAGAGCCTGAATACTCCAATACAGCTGAAACATAAGAAAAAGATCTTAAAACCAAGTATATGAAGATGAAGAAGGGAAGACTCTAAAATCCAGAAGGGTGTTGACAGATGTGTTGTAGACTCCAAGACACCACAGATGGGAGCCCAGACTACTATATGAAGCAAAACTTTCAATCACCATAAATGGAGAAAATAAGATATTTCATAATAAAATAAAACTTAAGCCATATTTATCTACAAATTTAGTCCTACAGAGGATGCTAAAAGGAAAGCTCCAACCTAAGGAGGTTAACTACATCAATTAAACCAACCTAAGGAGGTTAACTACATCAATTAAAAATACAGGAAATATTCCCAGATGTCCCAAATCAAAGGAAGAGAAACACACACACACACACACACACACACACACAATCACTACCAACAACAAAATAACAGATATTAACAATCATTTGTCATTGATAATTCCCAATATCAATGGCTTCAATCCCCCAATAAAAAGACATAGAATAACAGAATGGATGTGAAAACATGACCCCATCCTTCTGCTGTATCCAAAAAGCATACTTCAACATCAAATACAGACACCACTTTTGGATAAATGGCTGGAAAATGATAGTCTAAGCAAATGGATCTAAGGAACAAGCCACCATCTAACAAAATAAACTTCAAACTAAACCTAACCAGAAGAAATAGGAAAGGAGACTTCATACTCATCAAATGAAAAAAAGTCAACCAAGGTGACATCTCAATTTTTATCATCTATATCCCAAACCCAAGGGCAGCTACATATGTAAAAGAAACATTATTAAACCTTAAATCACATGTGGACCCTCAGAACCTGATGTCAGTAGACTTTAATACCCAATTCTCACCAATAGACAAAAACTAAACAGAGAAATGTTGGCACTAACAGACATTATAAATCAAATAGAACAGATATTTACAAAACATTGCACCCACACCCAACAGAATATACCCTTTTCTCAGTACCTCCAAGTATTTTCTCCAAATATCTCTCAGAATTTTCTCAAGCTAAGAGGAAAGCTCATAGCACTAAGCACCTACATAAACAACTGGAGAGATCTCATATTAGCAACTTAATAGCATACCTGAAATCTCTAGAACAAAAAAGAAATCACACCCAAGAGGAATAGGTAGCAGGAAATAATCAAACTCAGGGCTGAAATCAATAACAGAAATAAAGAGAATAATAAAAATGTCAATGAAATAAAGAGTTGGTGTAGAGAGCCGTCCGAACCTCGCCCTAAAGATGGTGACAGCTGGCCAAGAGCTCTGAGATAAACAACACCTGATTTGGCTTGTAGGTTGTGCTTCTGAGTGGCATGATCTTCCCTGGCCTATGGGGAGATGACACATGGCATGAGTTCATGGGCTCCTACTAGGATATAAGCTGTGCCTGAGTAGGGATCTCAGGCTCACCTCTCCACAATGCTACATGTAAAGTATCCTGAGTAAACCGCTAAGAGAAGGAACCGGTTGTGTCGTGTCTTAATTCCTGTTGGTCAGGGTTGGCACGCCACATAATGGTGGCCCCGACTGGGATAAATACTCGGATAAGCGTCCCATGAGGTTCCAGAACTCTTAGCGGACAGGGCGATCGATCGGTAAGTTCCCAGGTAAGAAGGGACAATAAGATCCTCAGAAGTAGAGGCTATAAAGGCTCCGGGTTGGAGCGATAAAGTTTCACAGTGAAGCGAACTAAAGAAAGGTTCTCGGAAAGAGACGGCGATCGATTGGTAAGTGCCAGGTAAGTAGGGCCGTAAGTGCCAGGTAAGTAGGGCTGGAGCTTAGAAAGTTCTCGGGAAAGAGACAAAACGAAAGTCCGCCGTAAAGTGGCAAGAAAGTCCTCGGTAAAGCGGCGAGAGAGAAAAGTCCTCGGTGAGAGGTAAAATGAAAGTCCGAGGTAAAATGGCAAGCAAGTGACAAGCAACACGCTAGAAAAAAGGGGGGTAATGACCTTGGTTTTGGGTGTGCCACCAATAGCTGCTGCAGTCATAATTACAATGCTGCCTCTACTTGCTTTCACCGTTATTCTGGTGGCCTGTTTTTGCCTTATAACCCTGCAAACCGATTCAAAAGGTGGAATTGCACGGGAGCAGGGGATGCTTAAGAGCAGTGTTAGACCAGTATGGACGCTAATTTGGGGGTGTCTAGAAGATCAAAGGTGCTGTAAAGCAGTAGAGAAAGGACAGGCAGCATTAGAGCAGATAAAAGAGGAGCGTTCGGTAAAGTCAGAAAAGGAGAGTTGGATACGGGGCCTACTATCAACCCTACAGTTAGAACTGAATTGTCACTTGCTTATCCAGTTTTGCAAGATGCATAGGGTCAGCGTTTTCATGAGCCTTTGGATTTTAAGGTTATAAAGTCCTTAGATGAGTCCGTCCGTACTTACGGGATCACAGCCTCTTTCACTTTAATTTGCTAATGGACAGGCAGACGCTAATCATGCAGCTGGGAATCAAGCCTGGGATAGGGATATGCTTTTGGGGCAAGGTTGCTTTGCTAATCAACAGACTGGTTACTAGCAGCTGCCGTGATGCAGTTGAGTAAGAACAAATAGATACCCTTTGGCAGCTAGCACAAGTGGGCTGCAAGTGGAAATATCCTGGCTTGTGTGTGACTTCCATTCAATATCAAGGTATTACTCAGGCTGCTAATCTTTCTTGACAGTTGTCTCAATATCTTACAGGAAATCGGCTGAGATTGGCTATCGTGACTGTGAATTCTACATGTGTTGATCTCTCCTTGACTGAAGGGTTGTCGTCTTGGATTCTTCAAGCAATGCATCATTTGAAAGAGTGGGCGGGAATAGAGGCATTAGCTTTGACCTTAGTGAGAGTTTCTGTTCTCTGCCTCTGTTGTCTCTGCCATATGGCTTGAGCCCGAAAAAGAGATCTTGCCATGATAACACAAGCTTACAGCCATTGAGGCAGGGCAGTCCCCCTAAGCATGGCTTGCTGTCATGCAGAAATAATTGTCCATTGACCTCTGGGTTATGGGATCGTCGAGTTCAGGATGCGAGGCTTAGCACTATACTTGAGGTGTGCTGCCTGCAGCTAGCAACCTCAAGAAGAGCATGTCTAATTGCATACAGGTTGATGCCCCAGAACCTGTCTCTGTGGAAAAGGCATCGGACAGGTCTGGCCCTCCCTGGGAGGCATGAAGCCTGGGGTGGGGTAGTACAATGTCCCTGTTTCTATCATCAGAGATCAGACCTCTGTTCTTGCCAGTTTCACTGTAAAACAAAAAGGGGGAACTTGTAGAGAGCCATCTGAACTGCGCCCTAAAGATGGAGATGGCTGGCTGAGAGCTCTGAGATAAACAACACCTGATTTGGCTTGTAGGTTGTGCTTCTGAGTGGCATGATCTTCCCTGGCCTATGAGGAGATGACACATGGCATGAGTTCATGGGCTCCTACTAGGATATAAGCTGTGCCTGAGTAGGGATTGCGGGCTCACCTCTCCACAATGCTGCCTGTAAAGTATCCTGAGTAAACCACTAAGAGAAGGAACCGGTTGTGTCGTGTCTTAATTCCTGTTGGTCAGGGTTGTCGCGCCACAAGTTGGTTCTTTGAGAAAAGCAATAAGATCAACAAAACCTTATAAAAATTAACTAGAGGGCAGAGAGCAAGAATATCCAAATTAACAAGATGAGAAACAAAAAGGGGGACATAACAGCAGACACTGAGGACATCGAGAGAATCATAAGGATATACTTTAAAAGCCTATAGTCCACCAAAAATCTAAATGAAATCTAAAAAATGGATAATTTTCTTGATAGCACTTGCCAAAGTTAAATCAAGAGCAGATCAATAACTTAAACAGACCTATAACCCTGGTAAAATAGAAGCAGTCTTTAAATATCTCCCAGTCTAGCCCAGGGCCTAAAGACTAACTAGCACAGTCTTTCTATCAGACTTTCAAAAAAGAGTTAAGGCCAATACTCCTCAAATAATTCCACAAAATAGAAACAGAAGAAACATTGCCCAATTCATTCTATGAGGCCACACTTACTGCCAGGAGCCAGCCTGGCCTGGAATGGTTTGTAGTGGCATGTAGAGTTGAATGTAGAGGGAGCTTTAAAAGACTGATGGTCTCTGACCTTCTAGAACTCTTACCTATACAAAAATGCTTGCTGATAACTTCTAAAGAGTCCTAACAAATTTCTTGCTTATTCTATGGTTAAAAAACACTAGCTTGGGTGACTAAGACCTGTTGCCTAGCAGCGGGGAACTAAGTAAAAAAATGTATTACTATCACTCTCTTCTCAGTCTAGGCAGCCAGAAGCCTCTCTGGCTAGGCTGGTTAACTCTTTGAATTAGAGAGGAAGGAAAGGAAAAGAATTAAGATCCTTTATACAGACAAATATGCACAGACACATATATATTCATGCCCCCACACTATGGCTGGGCCCTACTGTCTGTCTCAGTCAACTCCATAAGTACTCATGCATGCTTACACTCATACCCATGTACCTACACATATACATACAGACAGACAGTCATATACATTTGGATGCATGGATATATGGATGGATGGGACAGAGCTCCCCAAGCCAAACTATCAACCAACAATTTTATTTCTTTTCTCTGGACTTTTTATACCTTCTTAGACAAAAAGTTCTTTAGAGAAAATTACCTCAGAGATAAAATGTTATATAAAATGGGAGGTATAGAAAGATGTTGATATTATTTTCAAAGCAGTGTTTCATTCTATATGCTCGTTATAAGTTCAAAGTAACAGTTTTTACATGGCCTTACCTTATCATAGTGCATACCTGTGGCTATACCCTTGGACCTAAATGTTTGTCCTTGAACACAAATTTGTCCCAAGCCCATTTCTCTTTTTAGTGTAATTATGAAAGCTCATTGTGTTTCTTATTATGCAGCCTTTATTTACTATGTGAGGAGTGGGCACATTCTATTTTTATAATACTTTATTACATCTTTCTAGCAAAGCAAATAAGACCATATCTGAAAACTTTCTTCCTAAAATTATTTTAACCAAATCAGGAATTCTATAGACTCATTAATTCAGCTAAATAGCATCACTTCATGAGAGTTCATCTTCATGTTAATCTGCAGGAAATCTGATCAATAGGGTGGGCTGATGCCCAGGGATTATTATACTAACTTAATAATTGACAGGAAAGGCATATCAGCTGCAAGAAGCAATCCTGAGATGGAGGCTCTTTGGGACCATGAGCCTCAGCAATTGAAGACCATGCAAACCATAACCATAATGCGCCACCTCCAGGAAGGCCAGCTGATAGCCTTAGCCCATCCTAGATGACGCCTGATGAGTTACCCTTTGAAATTTTATGCTAACATACAAAGACTCAACAAAAATGAAAATTACAGACCAATGTCCCTTATGAACATAGATGCCAAGATACTCAGTAAAATACTTGCAAAACAAGTCCAAAAACATTTCAAAAAGATCATCCACCATGATCAAGTAGGCTTCATCCCAGAGTTGCAGGGATGGTTCAATATACAGAAATCAATAAATGTAATCCATCATATAAATAAAATGAATGAAAAAATCACATGATCACCTTATTAGATGCTGAAAAAGCCTTTGATAAAGTCCAACACTGTCGTACGATATGGGAGTTAGAAACTCTCACACCTGATAAACACTTTCAGCAAAGTACTTGGAGTTGAGTTTTGATGTAATCATGTCTTGTGCACTGGGAATTGTATTACACCAGGAAACTATTTTCCACATTGTACTGCATTTAAATAAACTGGCAATGAACCACTTGTCACCAGACTCCCAAAATTTAATCCAGGCCAAGTCAGGCTGAACCAAGTTTTCATTCTTACCTCTTCGTGGATGTTTCCTTGCCTGCCATGACATCTGCAGGGACTCTTTCACAATGACATTTACTCAACCATGTTTGTACTGTTGTCCTCATAAGAGCTAGCAATTGGAAACAATCTAGATGCCCCTCAACAGAAGAAAGGATAACAAAAATGTCCATTTGCACAATGGAGTATTACTTAAATGTTTAAAAAAAAATCATGAAATTTGCAGGCAAATGGTGGAACCAGAAAAAAAAAAATCATACTGAGTGAGATGAGGTATAACAAACCCAGAAAGATAAATATGATATGTATTCACTTATACCTGGAAATTCACTATTAAATAAATGATAGCCAAGCTACAGTTCATAAACCCAGGGAGGATAAGCGTAGAGGAGAGGGCCAGGCCAGACGCATGGATCTCTCCTGGAGGCAGAAGTAGAATAGATTTTATGGATAGAATAGAGCCTTGGAGGAGGATGGAGAGGGACAAGAATGGGAGGATGTGGTGAGAAGGGAGATAGTAATGAAGGACGGATGGAGATGAAGGACATTTAAGAGGATATATGGAAACCCACTGCAGTGGATAGTAATAATAAAATAACCCTAATTATATTGTGCTATACTCATAGATCAGTGCCCTAAAAAATGAAGTTAAAATTTTTTGCAGCAAGATTGATGGACTTAGAATGTATATTATTAAGCAAAGTTACACAATCTCAAAAGAAATAAATTGCATGTTCCCTCCCATATGTAGAATCTGGCCAATAATGTATGCATATATGTAAACAAATGTATATATAGGTACAGCACAATATTAAAGAAAAAGGAGCAAGATTGTAAGTACATGGGGGTGAGGAAGAACAAACTTCAGGTAATAGACACAAGCTATGAAAGAGTATATAAAGCTAGTTGTTTTATTTAGTTCTGTCGTGGAGCATCAGTTTCTGAATGCTGCCGTGGAATTTTTGGTTTTGATAGTAGATAAATTGATAAAAATACATTCAACACCGAGAGTGCAAAAGTTAATGAGCAGTCCCACAGCTTCCATTCTGCTAGCCTATTGTAACTGTGCTGCAGTTCACTGAGATGTATAGACTTTGGGTCTGGTTAGTTCTGGTGTGCTATATTTTTACTTATTTGTAAGTTATTTTTAATAATAAGGGCTATAAATTAAAAGGTAAAATACCAATGGACAGAAAAAAAACTTGTCAAGCTATTTAGAAACCTAATATGCTGTGACTTTCATCTTCCTTCTCTCTGTGTCTGGGGGAAGTATTAATTGTTATGGTTTACAGGGACAGTAAGTCCCAGGAGATCCATAGTCTTCCAAATCTCTGTGAAGAGAGACTTTAGGCTCACTTTACAACTTTGGTTGAAATGAATGTGAGCATTTGTTCCCTTATCACATATATAGTATGAGTGTCTCTGAGCAAGAAAACACTAACTATACCCAAGTAACATCTTCTGTAAGGGTGTGTTGCTAATTGAATTTCTGAAACTAAAATAAAGACAGAAACACAATTACTACTGTGACCCTTTTATTACAAGGCCAGCCTTCAATCGGAGAATGACTTTCCTGTTAACATTGGAAATCAGACTACATCTGCTGGTAATATATTAAAACAGGAAGGCATTTTAAAAAGCATTTTTTTTCTTCAAAGAAAATGTAAAATAAGTTTGTGTGGATCTTTGCTTAGAATTTTCTCTAAGATTCTGGACATGATTTACCCTAATTCTGTAGATTTCATAACTAATAGTTAAATATTAATTTATTTTATGACATTTACAGTTTATTTACCAGATTATCAAGTCTACTGGGTGTAGTAGTTCAACCAGAAGTAGATAGGTGGGTAGGTAGATGATAGATAGGTAGATAGTAAGATAGGTAAATAGACAGACAGACAGATAGTGTGATGGTTTGTATATGCTTGGCCCAGGGGAGTGGCACTATTAGTAGATGTGGTTTGTTGGAGTAAGTGTGTCACTGTAGGCATGGGCTTTAAGACTCTCATCCTAGCTGCCTGGAAGCCAGTCTTCACCTAGCAGCCTTCAGATGAAGATGGAGAACTCTCAGCTCTGCCTGCACCATGCCTGCCTGGATGCTACAATGCTCCTGTCTTAACGATATTGGACTGAAACTTTGAACCTATAAGCCAGTCCCAATTAAATGTCCTTTATAGGAGTTGCCTTGGTCTTGGTGTCTGCTCATAGCAATAAACCCCTAACTAAGTCTGATAGATACTAACAGGCAGACAGACTGGTAGGTAGATAGCCCTTAAAAATTTTTTTTAAGACAAAAGCCAGACTTTTCAGTTATGGTCAGAGTCCTCAGTAGGACAATGCAGGCTATTCATTTTGATGTTGTTTGATTTCTGTATAGGTGAAACAAGGCTAAATTTCATACCCAGGGTAATTCTAGGAAGACTTAATTGGAAACTGAAGGCACAGCAGAGGCTGGCACAGAGCTGTAGTGGGGGCTAATGGTGCAAATGCCTAGATTGCAAACTTAAACAGCTCCATCCTAAAACAGTGTTACCTAGGACACTCATGACCCCAGTGCAGTTCCATGTCCTAATTATTCAATCACCAGTTTTAGAAGTTTTAAAGATTTTTTAATTTAATTAATTAATTTATTTATTTATTTATTTTACACTCCAGATTTTATTCCTTTCCCGGTCCACCCTACAACTGTTCCACATTCCATACCTCCTCCCCTCCTCTGTCTCCATTAGGATGTCTCCACCCTCCACCCCACCCCACCAGACTTCTAAACTTTTTGGGGCCCCCAGTCTCTTGAGGGTTAGGTGCATCTTCTCTGATTGAACAGACCTGGTAGTCCTCTGCTGTATATGTGTTGGGGCCTCATATCAGGTGGTGTATGCTGCCCGGTTGGTGGCTCAGTGTCTGAGAGATCTCAGGAGTCCTGGTTAGTTGCGACTGCTGGTCTTCCTATAGGGTGGCCCTCCTCCTCATCTTTCATTCTTCCCTAATTCAACCTCAGGTGTCAGCTGCTTCTGTCCATTGTTTGGGTGCAGATCTCTACATCTGACTCTTTCAGCTGCTTGTTAGGTTTTTTCAAAGGGCAGTCATGATAAGTACGTTTTTGTGAGCACTCCATAGCCTCAGAAATAGTGTCAGGCCTTGGAACCTCCCCTTGAGCTGGATCTCACTTTGGGCCTGTCGCTGGACCTTCTTTTTCCCAGGCTCCTCTCCATTTCCATACCCTGTAATTCTTTCAGACAGGAACAATAATGAGTCAGGGTTTTGTCTGTGGGATGCTGCACCTCCTTCACTTGGTGCCTTGTCTTCCTGCTGGAGGTGGGCTCTATAAGTTCCCTTTCCCTACTTTTGAGCATTTCATCTAATGTCCCTCTTTTTGAGTCCCTAGAGTTTCTTACCTCCCAGGTCTCTGGTGCATTCTGGACGGTTGCCTCCTACTCCTAAGGTTTTCTGTTTCCATTCTTTCTGCTGGCCCTCAGGGCTTCAGTCCTTTTCCCTCACCCAGTACCAGATCTGGTTCCCCTCCCAGACCCACCCCCCATCCACTTTCCCTCCCAAGTCCCTCCCTTCCCTCTCCCCTTGTGAATGCTTTCTTCTCTCTCCCGAGTGGGACTGAGGCATCCTCACTTGGGCACTTCAGCATGTTGACCTTTTTGAGTTCTGTGGATTGTATCTTGGGTATTCTGTACTTTCTTATTTTTGGCTAATATTCACTTATTAGCGAGTATTAAGTCCTTTTGGGTCTGAGTTACCTCACTCAGGATGATACTTTCTAGTTCCATCCATTTGCCTGCAAAACTCAGGATGTCTGGATTCTTAATAGCTGAGTAATATGCCACTGTGTAGATGAACCACATTTTCTGTATCCATTCTTCTGTTATGGGACATCTGAGTTGTTTCCAGCTTCTGGCTATCACAAACAAGGCCACTATGAACATAATGGAACACATGCCCCGTGGCATGGTAGGGCATCATTTGGGTATATTCCCAAGAGTAATATAGCTGAGTCTTCAGGTAGACCTATTTCTTATTTTCTGAGGAACATCCAGATTGATTTCCAGAGTGGTTGTACCGGTTTGCAATCCCACCAGCAATGGAGGAGTGTTCCTCTTTCTCCACATCCTCCCCAACATGTGATGTCACCTGAGATTTTGATCTTAGCCATTCTGACTGGTATAAAATGGAATCTCAGGGTCATTATGATTTGCATTTCTCTGATCACTAAAGACTTTGAACATTTTTTTTAGGTGCTTCTCAGTCATTCAAGATTCCTCTGTTGTGAATTCTCAATTTAGTTCTATACCTATTTTTTTTTTTGATTGGGTTGTCTGATTTTTTGGTAGTTAGCTTCTTGAGTTCTTTATATATTTTGGGTATTAGCCCTCTATCAGATGTGGGGTTAGTAAAGATTCTTTCCCCAATCTGTAGGTTGCCAATTTGTCCTATTGACTATATCCTTTGCCTTACAGCTTTCCAGTTTCACGAGGTCCCATTTATTAATTCTTGATCTTAGAGCATGAGCCATTGGAGTTCTGTTTAGGAAATTTCTCCCTGTGCCAATGAGTTCAAGGCTCTTTCTCACTTTCTCTTCTAGATTCAATGTATCTGGTTTTATGTTGAGGTAATTGATCCACTTGGACTTGAGCTTTGTGCAAGGTGACAAATATGAGTCCATTTTAATTTTTCTACATACAGACAGCCAGTTAGACCAGCACCATTTATTGAATATGATTTCTTTTTTCCATTGTATATTTTTAGCTTCTTTGTCAAAGATCAAGTATCTGGAAAAATGTGGTTTTATTTTGGGGTCTTCAATTCTGTTTCATTGATCAATATGTCTGTCTCTGTACCAATACCATGCAGTTTTTACCACTATTGCTCTGCAGGAAAGCTTGAGGCCAGGGATAGTGATTCCCCTAGCCTTTCTTTCTTTTTTTTTTATTGGCCAATCTTATTTATTTATTATTAGTAGTTGAATTTCTTTTTTTTCTTTCATGTATTCATAAACCTAGCTTTTTATTTTTATTTATTTTTTTATTTTCATCCTTTAATTTTTTTATTAGATATTTTCTTTATTTACATGTAAATTTTCCCTTTCCCAGGTTCCCCTCCAAAAAACAAACAAACAAAAACAACAAGAACAAACCCCTTTTGCCTCCCCCCTCCCCATGCCTGCCACCCCACCCTCTCCCACTTATTGGCCCTGGCATTCCCCTACACTGGGGCACAGAACCATCACAAGGCCGAGATCCTCTCCTCCTATTGATGATCGAATTTGCAGTCCTCTACTATATGCATTTCCCATAGCCTTTCTTTTTTTGTTATGAACTATTTTTTTTTTTTTTTTTTTTTTTTTTTTTTTTTTTTGACTTTCCAGGTGAATTTGAGAATTCCATGTCTATGAAGAATTGTGTTGGGATTTTTGATGGGGATTGCATTGAATCTGTAGATTGCCTTTGGTAGGATAGCTATTTTTACTATATTTATTCTGCCAATCCACGAGCATGGGAGATCTCTCCATTTTCTGAGATCTTCGATTTCTTTCTTGAGAGACTTAAAGTTACTGTCATACATGTCTTTCACTTGTTTGGTTAGAGTTAGCCCAAGATAGTTTATACTATTTGTGGCTATTGTGAAGGGAGTTGTTTCCTTAATTTCTTTCTCAGCCTGTTTATCATTTGTATAAAGGAAGGATACTAATTCATTTGAGTTAATTTTATATCTGACCACTTTGCTGAAGTAGTTTATCAGCTGGAGAAGTTCTCTGGTAGAATTTTTTGGGTTGCTTATGTATACTATCATATCATTTGCAAATAGAGATGCCTTTATTTCTTCTTTGCCAATTTGTATCCCCTTGAATAGATATGGAGAGAGTGGGCATCCTCGTTTTGTCCCTGACTTTAGTAGGATTGCTTCAAGTATGTCTCCATTTAATTTGATGTTGGTTGTTGGACTGCAGTAAGTTGCTTTTATTATGCTTAGGTATGGGCCTTGAATTTCTGATCTCTTCAATACTTTTAACATGAAGGGCTGTTGGATTTTGTCAAATGAAATAATCCCTCACATCCTATCAGATCACCATGGTCTAAGGCTAGTCTTCAATAACAGCAAAAACAGAAAGCCCACATACAAGTGGAAAATTAACAACTTTCTACTCAATGATAACTTGATCAGGGAAGAAATAAAGAAAGAATTAAAGACTTCTTGGAATTTAATGAAAATGCTGGTACATCATACTCAAACTTATAGGACACAATGAAAGCAGTACTTAGAAGAAAATTCATAGCACTAAGTGCCCTAGTAAGGAAACTGGAGAGATCTTATACTAGCCACTTGACAGCACACCTGAGAGCTGTAGGACAAAAGAAGTAAACATGCCCAAGAGGAGGAGAAGGCAGGAAATAGTCAAACTCAGGACAAAAATCAATCTAATAGAAACAAAGAGAACAATACAAGAATCAACAAAACCAAAAGCTGGTTCTTTGGCAGAATCAACAAGATAGATAAACCCCTAGCCAAACTAACTAAGGGACCCAGAGGAAACATCCAAATGAACAAAATCAGAAATGAAAAAGGAGACATAACAACAGAAATGGAGGAAATTCAAAAAATCATCAGATCCTACTACAAAAGCATGTACTCAACAAAAGTGGAAAATCTAGGTGAAATGGATGGTTTTCTAGACAGATGCCACAAACCAAAATTAAATCAAGAGCAGAAAACTATCTAAACAGGCTCATATCCCATAGGAAATAGAAGAAGTTATTAAAAACCTCCTAACCAAGAAAAAGCCCAGGGCCAGATTTAGGGCAGAATTCTACCAGACCTTCAAAGAAGACCTGATACCAATATCTCTCAAACTATTCCATAAAATAAAAACAGAAGGAATATTACCTAATTCATTCTAAACCACCTAAACCACACAAGGACCCAACCAAAAAGAGAACTTGAGACCAATCTCACTTATGAATATCAAAGCAAAAATGCTCAATAAAATTCTTGCAAACTGAATCTAAGAACACATCAAAACCATCATTCACCATGATCAAGTAGGCTTCATCCCAGGGATGCAAGGTTGGTTCAGTATATGAAAATCCATTAACATAATCCACTATATAAACAAAATCAAAGAAAAAAATCACATGATGATCTCCTTTGATGTAGATTTAAAGATTTTTAAAACTTAAGACTGTGGCTTTGACAAATTGAATGTAAAAAAAAAAAATTAAAAAGGAGAAAACAGAAGAAAAAAAGGCCATGGATTGTCATGAACTTATAAACACATGAGATAATTTCATTTTTTATAATTATTGTTTTTAGGTGTATATTATAGGTGATGTGCTATTTTTTGGAGATTGAGTCAGTTTGGGGCTTCATTTCAGAAATGAGAAATTAACTTAACTAATATTTTTCTGCTAACTTCATTCCTATTAGTTCTCTTAAATTAATTTATGTTAAGGAATAGAATGTATGAATAGAATGTTCATCTAGCATGTATAAGGTCCGGTGTTTGATCTCCAGCACTGAACCAAATAAAACAAAATGAATGAGTGTCTTAGAAAATGTATGGCTAGTAACTACCTGAGCTTTCTAGTTAAGCACTCACTGCTTGTGTGATCTGGGCAGATCACTTAATCACAATAATTCAGAAATGCCCTGTCCTTTGAGTAATGATAAGACTTGAGATGCACGCCTATCTGGACTGTGAATCTTGAGTTCCCCAGGATCGGTAGGTATTTATAAACAACTACTATGTTTTTATTTTTATTTCTATGTCATTGAACAGTTTGTTTCCTGCTTTATGTCTGTTTAGCTTCTCACTTACCTATGCTTTCTTCCCAGTTGTTTGCTTCTAGCATAAGTTACATACATAAATTCTCAAAGCTCACCCCCTCATTCATCAGCTTCTATCTGTGTTTGAATGTGTAGCATGCTAAGTATACAAAGATGGAAAAAAAAAGATGGATGCCGTAGGGTTCTTCCTTTCTTGGATACTTTGCTACCATGATAACCTTTTCAAAGCTAGGCAATGAGACTAGATTTTATGCTCTTATACCACTGACCTAATGGCCTCTTTTCTTTTCTTATAAATAACTATCTGTTAAGCAGCACCAGCCATAAGAAATATTTAGGTCGTAACTGGCATGGGCTGCCCTTTCCAAACCCTAAGGAAAAGATTGCTGCTTTTCATGATATAAAGATTCTTACTATATAAGCATTAAATGTTGACTTAGGATATCACTTAGTTGGCTAAAGTGCCTCAGGAAGGTGGTGACTCCACAGAGACACCAATGCACATGTCTGCTGTTAAGCTTAGTAACAGTTGTCAAAATGATAGCTATCAATGCTACTACACAACATCAAGGTTTCTAAGTTCAATTAATGGACATTGGCTAAAGTCATTCATATTTAGATGTGAAGTTGCTTTTTTAAATTTATCCTTAAGTTCATGAAAATGCAAATTCTATACGTAATTCACTTAAAATGTAAATTTATGTCTCAAAATGTTAATATCCTCAGTGACACACTTTTGGAACATTGCAGAAATACTTACTCTTGTTTAAAAGCAACTTTGATAAATGATGAAACCTAATGTGCCAAGTTAAGACATAGATACTCTGCTTTAAACAACCTTCTCACTGGACTGTGTATTCATTCAAAATGCATGTGTAACACACCTCAGTCAAAAGATGAGCAGCCTTAATGGGAAGGAATCCTACAAGTTGCTAAGAATAACTTTAACACTTTGATGCAAAATTAGACAAATGATAAGACTAGGTAAACCACAGAAAAGGAAAGTCAAATAGTGAAAAGGATGTAAACTACAACAGGTCTGTTTTTCCATCTGGTAGGCTTCCATCCATTATAAGATGCCCAGGTCTGGATAAACTGTAGACTACTATACTATTTAAGAAAGAAACTTATAAAAACCAACCAGTTAACCATGTAAAAGTTCACTGAGATGTATAGACTTTGGGTCTGGTTAATTTTACTATATGCTGTTTTCTTATTTGCAAGTTTCTTATAATAAAGTTCTTTGTAAAAATATACTCTTTGACCTAGAAATTATTATTTTATGCTAATTAAAATGTAAAGTTAATATGCAAAGTAATAGGCTCTGCTATGGCACTTTTGTGCTTAAATGTTATTATATTTTGTTCTTTCTGTTTTGTTTCAAGACAGTATTTGTCTTTGTAGCCATGATCAACCAGGAACTGACTCTATAAACAAAGCTAGCCTCAAACTCAAGAGATTCATTTCCCTCTGCCTCTCTCTCCTGCTTCCCCCACTCCCACCAGTTCACCTCTGCTTTCCTCCAGTGTGGGGATTAAAGGTGTGTGCTGTTCTTATTTATGCCTGCCCTTCATTCTTCTCTACTCTCTTAATGGTCTCCTTCCTCCCCCCATATAGTCTTCTGTTTTTATATCATAAGTATCTTAGTTAGGGTTTTACTGCTATAAACAAACACCATGACCAAGACAACCCTTATAAGGACAACATTTAATTGGGGATGTATTACAAGTTCAGTTCAGTCCATTATCATCAAGGCAGCAACACTGCAGCATGCAGGCAGGCATGGTGCAGGAGAAGCTGAGGGTTCTACATCTTCATCTGAAGGCTGCTAGCAGAATATTGCTTTCCAGACACCTAGGAGTAGGGTCTTAAAACCAACACTCATAGTGACACAACTATCCAACAAAGCCACACCAACTCCAACAAGGACACACCTTCTAATAATGTTGCTCCCTGGGCTCATCATATAGAAATCATCACATTTCATTCCCTGGCCCCAAGTTTATCCAAACATACGAGTCTATGGGGGCCATATCTAGCCATAGGATAATAAAAAAAGTACATTCAGCCCAACTTCCAAAGTCCTCATAGTCTATAACAATGTTAAAAATCCAAAGTTGAAAGTGTTTTTTGAGATCCATACAATCATCTAATTGTAATCCCTGAATCAAGACAGGAAACCACTGGGCAAACTCCAAACTATGCATTTCCATGTCTGTTGTCAAAGCAGTTTTCAAATCTCCAACTCCATTTGTTGACTACAACAAACTTCTTTCTCCTCCAAAGGGCTGGCATCACTTCTCCAGCTCTGCCCTCTGTAGCACATACTAGGCTCGGGTTGATCCACTCCATTGATGCTGCTGTTCTTGATGATCATCCCATGGTGTTTGCAGATAGGCTTTACCAATAGCCTCTCACAAGCTCTCTTTATGGTGCCAAGCCTCAAATCCTTTGCATGACCCCTTCAGTCCTGTGCTATCAATTACAACTGAGGCTGCACTATCACCAGTGGCCTTCCATGGTCTCTCACAGTGCGGAGCCTCAGCTCCTCTTCATGGCTCATTTCTGCCTTCAAAACCAGTACCACTTGGGTGAGTCTTACACATTACCAAGTACAGCTGCAGAATGAGGTACAACCTTAGATATCTCTGGAACACAGCTTCTTTTTGCTCTCATAAAAAACACTTCCCAGAAGATTATACCTCAGTGATGCTAGTCTCTTCTTAATCATTGCCAATTTCTTAGCTCCAGCTAACTACCATCAATTATTCTAATATTCCCTTGTATACTTGACTCTAAAGCCAGAGCCAAATGCTTGAGGCTGCCAAGTTCTGCTGCTTGCTGGGGCTGGAACATGCCATACCTTCTTATTCTATTACAGCTTTATATTTTCCAACCTCCTTACTGCCTAAGCTTGGCTGCCCTGGAACTTGCTCTGTAGATTGACCTTGAATTCAGAGATCTGCTTAGCTGTCTCCTGTAATGCTAGGATTAAAGGTGTGTACCACCATGCCTGGATTTAAACTTTTCTTCACCTAGAACCTGTTCTGTCCCAGGCTGGCCTGGAATTCAGAGATCTGTTTGGCTTTGTCTCCTGGGATTAAAAGTCTGTACCACCATCCCTGGATCTAAACTTAGCTAGGTAGAATCTTGCTCCTAAATCCCTTAATCTGTTATCTCCTAAAACATAGGATTCAGTTCCATTTCACTTCCTGGTGCTTCTTTAATACTGGAACCACATGTTTTATACTTTTCTTTTCTAAGCTTGCTATGCTTGCTCAAAACGCTCTTCATGAGACTTAACTAAAGAACAAAGTTTCTGCTAGGCTATTTTGAGACTTCCTTTGTCAATGCCATTAATATAAATCTCTTTACCTTAGACTCTGGTAGACTCTTCTAACAAGGGCAAAAAGTAGCCACATTCTTCACCAAAATATCACAAAAAACAATCTCTAGGCCACATGCTGAAATTCTTCTCCACTGAAACTTCTTGGGCCAGGTCTGCACAGTTCAAATCATACTCAGTAACAAAGTCTTCCATATTCCTACTAGGATAGCCCATTAAGGCCAACTTAAAGCATTCCACTGCTTTCCAAAGTCCTTAACTCCACATTCCTCATAACAAAAGCATGGTCATACCTGTGACATCAATACCCCACTCCTGGTACCAACTTCTGTCTTAATTAGGGTTTTATTGCTGTGAACAGACACCATGATCACGACAACTCTTATAAGGACAATATTTAATTGAGTCTGGCTTACAGATTCAGAAATTCAAATCCATTATCATCAAAGCAGGAATATGGCAACATCCAGGCAGGCATGGTGCAGGAGGAGCTGAGGGTTCTATATCTTCATCTGAAGGATGCTAGTAGATTACTGACTTCCAGGCACCTAGGACTAGGGTCTTAAAACTGATACAGTGTCACACCTATTTTAACAAGGTCATACCTACTCCACCAGGGCTACAACTTCTAAAAATGCCACTCCCTGGGCCAAGTATATAGAAACCATCACAACAAGGATTCCTTCTCCTTCTCCTCCTCCTCCTCCTCCTCCTCCTCCTCCTCCTCCTCCTCCTCCTTCTTCTTCTTCTTCTTCTTCTTCTTCTTCTTCTTCTTTTTCTTCTTCTTCTTCTTCTT
>JADRCD010144304.1:0-22566 GCA_019843815.1 Montemys delectorum | reverse complement strand
TCCTCCTCCTCCTCCCCCTCCTCCTCCTTCTTCTTCTTCTTCTTTTTTTTCTTTCTTCTTCTTCTTTTTTTTTTTTCCTCCCCCCCCCCCCCCAAAGTGGACATATTTTCCTTTCTTTCATTGTTCCCTTTCTACTTTCTGATCTGACCATACTACACACACATATGCACATGCATACACATACCCACACACATGTGCACATACACTTAGATCCCACACACTTTGGTTGTGAGGCTAGCCTTTAATGGCCGAGCCATCTCTCCAGCCCTATATTCCACACATAACAGAAAAAATAAAATATTTGTCTTCCTGGGAGTATATTTCACTTAACGTAATTATTTTCAATTCTACGTCCCCATAAATTTCATGATTTCACTTTTTCTTTATGACTGAAGGATATTCCAGTGAATATGTCTTACATTTTATATACACTTCCATATATTGATGGACATCTAATTTCAATGCATTTTTTTAGTTGTGAAGAAAAAAGTGACACCACTGATGTGCATGTGTCTCTGTGGTATCCTGACTGAGTATGCTTCAGATATATACCCTCAAGAGTGGTATAGCACGGTCATATGATAGTTCTAGTTTAGCTTTTTAAGGGGCATCCATACTAACTTCCATGGTAGCTGCAAAAGCTTACAGTTTAAATTGTATATCTTAAAATGTTTGCATTTTTCACTTTCCTTTGAGATATTTTTTGTCTGAATCCAAAAGTAAGAGGATTAATTAAATCAATCACATAGCTGCTTACTGAGTGATCTCATTGGACAGGAATGTCATAATCTGAAAATGTTGTCCTAAATATAAAGAAATTGATATGTTCCCTTTACTTGAGAAATCCATGTCTCCAAATTCTAGCAATAACTTATTTGCCATCTTTTGGGGTACATACATTTTTCATTTTACTATGACTAAAGTACACATTATTTCATACTATGGTTTGTGAGTTTATTGTATGTAAGTACACTGTAGCTGTCTTTAGACACCCAGAAGAGGGCATCAGCTTTCATTAAGGATGGTTGTGAGCCACCATGTGGTTGCTGGGATTTGAACTCATGACCTTTGGAAGAACAGTCAGCGCTCTTAACCACTGAGCCATCTTGCCAGCCCAGATTTGTGAGTTCAATGACATTGAGGTACAAATATTACAGCGTCTCTTGTGGTCAATGAGAATTCAGAAGAGTTGTGGAGAATGGAGAAAGCATGGTATTTCCCAGGTGCTGTTGGACAGAGAGGGAATAGCAAGATACAAGGAACGCTGAGCTCCTAGTGTCCAAGTTTCTTTGTGCTGTATTTCTGGGACATAGTGGTCTTTTAAAGAAGAAAGGGAACCTTGAGAATGGTGGCAGTCATCCAAACATTAGTTCAATCCTCTTTATTACTTTCTCCTTCAGTAGGGGAGAATTGCGTTTGGAAAGGTAAAGCCCAGTTTCAGAAAAGGATTACCAAAAAAAAAAAAAAAAAAAAAAGTGAAAGCTACAGGGGAAGCATAAACAAACCAAAATTATTCTAAGGCATATCTAAAGATAATCTTTAGCAATAATCAACTATGTTCAGTAAAACTTTACACTGATACATTTTAATGTAAATTGGTAATAAATTAAAATTATACTATAAGAAGTGTGAGAAGGAGATTTGCATTTCAGCTGATACACAAAGGAAACAGCAATATTAATATTCATGGGCTGGTGAGATGACTCAGAGGGTAAAGGTGATTGGCGCCAAGTCTGATGACTTTACTTGAACTCTGGGACCTGCATGTTGGAAGGAGATAATCAACACCCAGAAGTCCTCCAATGATTGCCAAACATGTTTCCATAAATAAATCTAATAACTTAACATTTAAATTTAAATAGTATAGCCGAGCAGTGGTGGCGCACGCCTTTAATCCCAGCACTTGGGAGGCAGAGACAGGTGGATTTCTGAGTTTGAGGCCAGCCTGGTCTACAGAGTGAGTTCCAGGACAGCCAAGGCTACACAGAGAAACCCTGTCTCGAAAAAAAAAAAAAAAGAAAAAGAAATTTAAATAATATAAATTATGTTCAAATTAGTGTTCACATTTATTCCTTATGAACATTGTATAAATTACCTAGTGTTGAACATCCCCTGGACTGATTTGTTTCTTTATTTCTTGTCCAGGCTCAAATTTCTGGATTAGGTTTTATTTATTGCCAGTACTTTCATTATACAAAATTCTTTGACATTCACTTAACAAAATTAAAAACCATCTATTTACTTACTTGAATTCTAAGAGGTTCATTTCATGCTGATAATCTCCTTGGACCATCTTTAAATTTGAGGTGTGCTCAGAGGTAGAGGCATCTATCTTTCCTAAGAGCTGCATTACCTAATGGAAGTAAAGAAGTTTGTATGTGAGAGCAAAGCCTCCAGCACTAAGACTTAATTTGCATTAAGACTTCCTTTCTGAAGAAGCTTAGAGCACGTCTGCAGTAGAAAATGATTCACCTACCAGAAGACCAGGAAGGCTGCCCTCAGACCTTCCTCCTCCCTCTGTTATCCCAGACACAATTCTCATCATTGCTCCTAGCACTGGAACAGAACACCATGAGCAGCTTTTTCTCCAACACCCACCGATGCCTCCTGTATATCTCCCCATTGCCTCCTCTTCCTATAGTCTCCAGCAAGTATCCCTCGAGCCCTCACCACCATCCCTGTGAACATACCAGACTAGCAGACAAGTAAAGCAGGGACCACTCAGCCAATCAATACACTCTCTGAAAGTCTAGAGAAGATACAGAAACCAAGGAATAAAACTGTCATAGAACAAAGGCAAACCCAGAAATCAGTACCTAGACCTATAAGCACCTCAAACCCAGACACCTAGACTCCAGCACAAAAAACATTAATTACAGCTAGAGCAATATCAGAGTCCAGATATTCCACCACAGCAGGCCCTGAATATGCTAACATAGCTGAAGCACACAGGACAATGACCTTATATCCAACTTTATGAAGATGACAGATATCCTTAATGAGGAAATAAATAAATCCCTTATAGAAATCCAGGAAAACACAACAAACAATTGGAGGAAATGAATAAATCTCTTTTTTTAAAAAGAGCGAAGGAAAAAAAAAACAACTGAAGGAAACAAATAAATCTGTTCAAGACCTGAAAAATGTACAGAGAAGCAATAAAGAAAACAGAAACAGGGAATCCTGGAAATTAAAACTTTTAGGCATTTGAACAGGAACTACAGAGGCAAGCTTCATTATAAAGTGCAAGAGAAAGAAGAGAGAATCTCAGCCATTGAAGATACCACAGAAGAAATGGATACATCCATCAAAAAAATATTAAATCTAAAATACTCCTTACATAAAACATCCAGGAAACCTGAGAAACTATGGAAAGACCAATGCTCAAATAATAGGTATAGGGAAAGGGGAAGAATCTCAAAGGCCTAGAAAATATTTTCAACAAAAATCATAGAATAAAAATTTTCTAACCTAAAGAATGAGGTGCCTATAAAGGTACAAGAAACATACAAACACCAAATACAATGGACTAGAAAAGAAAATCCCCTCACCACATAATTATAAAAACACTATCTCAAGAGTCGCAGGGAAGTTGCAGGGCAGCAGGGACAGGATCCTCTCAGCTTCCGAGTGACAGAGGTGGATCAGCGACCCTCTCTACCCCTTCCCTGCAAGTGGAGTGCCTGCTTCCAGGGAGTGCTTAACCCAGGGACTCAGAAGAGATCAGCCATTTTCTCTCCCGTGACTTTCTAAGGCGAGACCAGCTGAGAGGCACAGGCCTCAGGAGTCACAGGGGAGTCGAAGGGCAGCAGGGACAGGACAAGCTCTAGTCAGAGACACCAAGAACATCTAACAGCAGAGATCAAGAGATGGCAAAAGGCAAACGCAAGAATCCTACCAACAGAAACCAAGACTGCTTGGCTTCATCAGAATCTAGTACTCCCACCACAGCAAGTCCTGGATATCCCAAAACACCGGAAAAGCAAGATATAGATCTAAAATCATATCTCACAATGCTGATAGAGGAACTTAAGAAGGACATGAATAACTCCCTTAAAGTAATACAGGAGAACACAAGTAAAGAGGTACAAGCCCTTAAAGAGGAAACAAAAAAAAAAATCCCATAAAGAATAACAGGAGATCACAAGTAAACAAGTAGAAGCACTTAAAGAGCAAACTCAAAAATCCCTTAAGGAATTGCTGGAAAACACAAACAAACAGGTGAAGGAATTGAGTAAAACCATCCAGGACCTAAAAATGGAAGTAGAAACAATAAAGAAATCACAAAAAGAGACAACTCTGGAGTTAGAAATCTTAGGAAAGAAGTCAGGAAACATAGATGCAAGCATCACCAATAGAATATGAGAGATAGATGAGAGAATCTCGGGCAGAAGATAACATGGACAACATTGACAGAACAGTCAAAGAAAATGCAAAATGCAAAAAGACCCTAACCCAAAACATCCAGGAAATCCAGGACACAACGAGAAGACCAAACCTAAGGATAATAGGTATAGAAGAGAGTGAAGACCTCCAACTTAAAGGGCCAGTAAATATCTTCAACAAAATTATAGAAGAAAACTTCCCTAACCTAAAGAAAGAGATGCCCATGAACATACAAGAAGCCTACAGAACTCCAAATAGACTGGACCAGAAAAGAAATTCCTCCTGCCACATAATAGTCAAAACAACAAATGCACAAAACAAAGAAAGAATACTGAAAGCAGTAAGGGAAAAAGGTCAAGTAACATATAAAGGCAGGCCTATCAGAATTATACTAGACTTCTCACCAGAGACTATGAAAGCTAGAAGATCCTGGGCAGATGTCATCCAGACCCTACAAGAACACAAATGCCAGCCCAGGCTACTATACCCAGCAAAACTCTCAATTACCATAGATGGAGAAAACAAGATATTCCATGACAAAACCAAATTTACACAATATCTTTCCACAAATCCAGCCCTACAAAGGATAATAGATGGAAAATATCAACATAAGGAGCAAAACTACACCCCAGAAGAAGCAAGAAGGTAATCTTTCAACAAATCCACACAAATCTAATTCCACCTCTTACAACAAAAACAACAGGAATGTGACAATTACCTTTTCTTAATATCTTAATATGAAAATTAATATTACTAATATATCCTAGGTGATTGAAATCCAATAATATGAGGAATTAGAAATTTGTTGATTGTTATCCAATGTTCTCTCTAATTTGGTCATTGTACAATCTGTATACACTTTCAGCTTGTTTGTTTGTGACAGTGTCTGACTGTGTACAACATAAGGGTTTTGAAATCTTGCTTCTCCTATCTCAGCCTCTCTATTAGTAGTATTGTTTATTTTATGTCTTTACACTATACTATGGTTTTCAGAGCAGCTTATATATTTCAAAAGTATTTATATACCAAAAGAAAAATAGACAATTAAATTGGGAGGTGGCTTGTAAGAGAACAACAAAGAGTGAGATTGAATGCTTTGCCTGACCTTTGTAACTCTTGTATCAAGTTTGAAGAAGAGGACTTTATAAGTTACTCTTACTTTAGGATGAATGCTTTTCCAAATTATCACAGCTAATGAACCAAATTCTTACCCTCACCCAATGTCTGTGCCACCCTCAAAGCAGAACCATTGTTCATTGATATAGTTGGTGAATGACTTTATGGATAGACCATCTTAATACCTACACCATTTCTTAAATGAATGTAACCTGTTCTCAGTGGGCTGAGAATAAAGTCACTCAAGTCAACTAGCTTTGACCATAGCAGGAAGTCTGTATCCAAAAATCGAGCCTACAATTCATTTCTTGATGCAGTAGAACTATCAACTCTTAGCTTAGTTATGATGGAGGTAAAATCCTTTGATGATGTAGGGTCATTGAAGTACAACCTTATTACAATGAAATCAAATGTCTAAAAATTGTTCTTATTTTGGGCTTATACCACAGTAAGAGCCAAGATTTTAAACTCTACTAAATATAAAACAAACAAAAAGACTTTATATATTTATGTTCATTTAGGAAAATACCAGTGGTGATGTATTATTTTGAAGTATATAGTTAATATGTTTGGAGTTATTTAAAATTTATATTGAGAAAAATGTATTTTCACTATTGCTGTAGGTGAGCATCTACATAAGACTGTTAAATTGATTGTTGTTTTATATCAAACAGCTTTTATAATACTTATTTTTATTATTATAATATTTTATAAATTTTAAGGAATATGACAAAAAAGATATTGTAGGTATTGAAGGGGGGGTCTCTGGGAGGAGTGGGGGTACAAAAGGGAAACAAGAATGTGATTTAATTCTATTTACGTAAAATATGTTTTTAAATGTTAACAAATTCAGATAAATTGAAATCATGTAACTTTTCTCATCATAATCCAATAAAAGTTAAAAAAAAACACTAAACACAGAGAACAAAGGAAGAATATTAAAAGCTATAAGGGAAAATGACCATGTAACATATAAAGGCCAACCTATTAGGATTATATCTGACTTCTCAATGGAGACTCCAAAATCCAGAAAGGTGTTGACAGATGTGTTGCAGACTCTAAGAGACCACAGATAGGAGCCCAAATTACTATACCCAGCAAAACTTTCAATCACCATAAATTGAGAAAATAAGATATTCTATAATAAATTCAAATTTAACCAATATCTATCTACAAATCTGGTCCTACAAAAGGTGCTATAAGAACAAATACAAACCAAGTAAGTTAGCTACACCCACAAAAATGCAGAAAAAAAGGGTCTCACATCCATAAAACCAAAGGGAAGCATAAATACACCACTACTACCACCACTACCAATGAAAAAACAAAAAATCAACAATCATTACTCTATGAGATCTCTTGATATCAGTGGTCTTAATTCCCCAATAAAAAGACACAGACTAACAGAATGAATACAAAACAGGACCCATCCTTCTGCTGCATATAAGAAACACAGCTCAGCATCAAGGATAGCATTACCTGAGGGTAAAGTGATAAAAAAAAAAGATATTCCAAGCAAATGAACCCAAACAAGCTGGTGTAGCATTTGTAATACATAATAAAACTGACTTCAAACCAAAACTAACCAAAAGAGATGGGGAAGGACACAACATATTCATCAAGTGAAAAATCTGCCAAGATGACTTTTGAATTCTTAACATCTATGTCCTCAAAACAAGAGGATATCAGTTTATAAAAGAAATACTACTACAGCTTAAATCATACACCTACCCTCACACAATGATACTTAATAGATGTAGATATCAGCCCATGATGCTCACAAACAACTAGCATTGGCTCATTCTTTCCCAGCATCCGTGTATAAGCAAGTAATCACTGTGATCCAAAGGGAATTTAAAACTGCTCCAAATGCAAGAAGAAAAGTATAGGCTATGCGTCTGCACTTTGCTAAGTGGAAATTGATAGAACAGAGTGCATATGAAGAGACCACAGTCCAGCCATTTGAGTACAGAAAGGTTCTTTTTTTTTTTTTTTTTTTTTTAACTCTAGTGTCTCACATGCCTCTGACAGCCACTATGAAAGGCATACTTGGCCCAAAGCCTCAACTACTGGGCTTAAAACCAGGAGTATTGCGTGTACCCTGAGTATCCTTCCCACACCTTTGGTCCCAGCATGAGGAGTGCCACTCCTCACATGGGTACTTTTCATTCATGGAACTTGATGACACATTCTTCATGGCATCTCATAGAGCCCTTCTTTTCCAGTCTGTGTCACAGGAGTCAGATTTCTATTTTCCTGTCTCATCCAGCTCTCTCTCCACTATTATCCACAGATGTCCCTTAATGAATCTTTTGCTATCTGATTCCTTTATTATATTTGCTTCTCAAAGAGTCTGGAATAATAACAAGTATCAGTGAGAAAACCCATTTTGCAACCAACCATAGTTTTCCTAGGAAATGAGAATAAATATGTCGCCAATTGACAAGACATGAACAAATCTAGTCAAGTAGTGATTTGCAGGTAGCTCAATATCACTGGGCAGAAAGGGTGAGTCTGAAAGCCCAGGTACTAGGCAGGTTCATTAAAGAAGCAGTGTCTATGATCCAGGTTTAAGGGTATTTATGCTTTTCATAAAAGATCTTACCCACCACAGGGTTTAAATAGATATGTAACATTATCAGTGACATGAATTAGGCCTTTAGTAATAATATCTCACATGAGAATTGCTTTTGTGTATAATCCTGAGCTCCACAGTATAGAAGGAAGCCAGAAAGTGAGAGAATATTAGCAGTGATGGAAGCAGCTCATGCTCACAGTGGAAGCCTGTGCTGGGACACAAGAAGCACTAATTAAATGTTTGTTGGTTCAACTGACTGAACTAATAATGTATATGAATAAGCTTCATGTTAAATCTTTTAAGGTGAAGGGTTCTCTTTTTGGTGTAGGCCTTTTGATATTCCTGCTGGTAGTAGCTTATAATGCCCTACAAATCCTGTCTCTTTCCAGTTACCTTCACGTCCAAGTTCTTGGAAATGGTTTCTAGGGCAGAAACGAGTTCTTGAACTGATTTCTCAATCTGTCGGCACTCGTGCCTGATGAACTGGATGTCTCCAGAAAGCTTCACAATGCTTGAATCACATCTAGGGTCAAGATGGAAATTTGTGTGAGATCAGCAGGCTCACAAACTGTAAAGTCTACAGTACCATCTAGGCATTCACTTGACACCAAATTTCTCCAGTTCATTGAATAACATGTTGGCAGATATGAGAGGGAGCATGGAGAGACCCAGAGAGGCTATCTTGTCATACTGGCTCAGTCACAACACTAAGGCACTGTGGGGACACCATGGGGAGTGGGAGGAAACTGCATTTCAGCTTCACAAAATTGTCTTTTCTTTTCCCATCCTTCTTCTTTCCTTCCATCATTCCTTTCTTCTTTCTCTTCTTCTTTTTTTCTTCTCTCTGTCTCTCTCTGCCTCTCTCTGTCTCTGTCTCTGTCTGTCTCTCTCTCTGTCTCTCTGTCTCTCTCTCTCTCTCACACACACACACACACACACACACAGAGAGAGAGAGAGAGAGAGAGAGAGAGAGAGAGAGAGAGAGAGAGAGAGAGAGAGAGAAAGAAAGAGATGGAGAGATCTTACTGTGTACCTCTGACTGGCCTGGAACTCACTATGTAGACCAGGCAGGTCCTGAACTCACAAAGATATACACATGCCTTGCCTCCTCTGTGCTGAAATGTATCACCATGCCTGGTTAAGCTGAGTGATTTTCATAAATTTTGGTGTTTGGGTAATATATTCTTTTACCTATGGTTACACAATTATGATAATTTTCCCTTTTCTCTATCAAATTCTGAACCTACTTTCCTTTTTCAGCTGCCAACTGCCAATTTCCCTTTGGCTAGAAAAAAAAAGTCTCAATCAACGAAATACTCTACTCTACCTCAAAAACCAACGTCCAATTTTCTTAGCTTCTAACAAAACTTCTCTTCCTGAACTAGTCTCAAATTGGTGTTGTCTCATGGGACAAAGGCAACTCACACTGTCCACTGCCACCTGATTGTACATTGGTCCTTAGCCAGCACTGAGTGTTTTAGGGAGGGAGTTAGAGAGAGAGAGAGAGAGAGAGAGAGAGAGAGAGAGGGAGGGAAGTCACAGAGCCACCCATCTGTCTACTATGTCTTAAGTCTCTCTTGGAGATGCTACCTGTTGCTCCTCTTTGAATGAATGTGAGGACAGAGCACCAGAGAACTGCCCTTCTATAAGGCTGAGCTCCCAAACCCTCTCAGACAGTTGTCATGCTATAAATAACTGCTTCCGATTGCCATCAAATAATAGCCCTTTACTAGGAACTGCAATTTCATTTTTGTCATGCCAAATAACATAGCATCTTAGGACTACTAATAGCTTGTAAGCCCCAGAACTAATTTTTTTCTTTAAGAGTTTTGGAACCAAGAGTGAATTAAGATAGTAATCTTGCCTAGCATTCTGTGAGGGAAGGCTACGGTTGGGACACAGGAGGCTGTGGGAGACAAAATTAGGAGTCAGTTTGACCAAGAACAAGAACAATATGCTACTCATCCACGTCATGGTCAAAAACTGTTGTACGGAGTTGTGTATAGAATCTATAATTGTTGGAATGGCAACTCGGTTGTTGGCTTGTTAGAATGTTCTCACAAGAATCCATGTTGAGAGCATGTAACCCACAAGACCATGCAGGAGTTGCTGCTGTTTCCACTACTTCCTGTCCCCTTCTGCCACCCTCTCCTTCCTTCCCAAGCTCTGGGACAGCCGGTGTGCACAATGTAGGCTGACTAAGAAGCTGCTGTCAAATAGACCAGGCTTTGAGCCTTACCTCTGCTACGTCTTAGGTTTATGATATGGAATGAGTTTCTTAACACTTATGAGTTTTGACACCACTGATGTGCATGTGTCTCTGTGGTATCCTGACTGAGTATGCTTCAGATATATACCCTCAAGAGTGGTATAGCACGGTCATATGATAGTTCTAGTTTAGCTTTTTAAGGGGCATCCATACTAACTTCCATGGTAGCTGCAAAAGCTTACAGTTTAAATTGCATATCTTAAAATGTTTGCATTTTTCACTTTCCCTTGAGATATTTTTTGTCTGAATCCAAAAGTAAGAGGATTAATTAAATCAATCACATAGCTGCTTACTGAGTGATCTCATTGGACAGGAATGTCATAATCTGAAAACATTGTCCTAAATATAAAGAAATTGATATGTTCCCTTTACTTGAGAAATCTATGTCTCCAAAATTTAGCAATAACTTATTTGTCATCTTTTGAGGTACATACATTTTCCATTTTACTATGACTAAAGTACACATTATTTCATACTATGGTTTGTGAGTTTAATGACTTTGAGGTACAAACATTACAGCATCTCTTGTGGTCAATGAGAATTCAGAAGAGTTGTGGAGAATGGAGAAAGCATGGTATTTCCCAGGTGCTGTTGGACAGAGAGGGAATAGCAAGATACAAGGAACGCTGAGCTCCTAGTGTCCAAGTTTCTTTGTGCTGTATTTCTGGGACATAGTGATCTTTTAAAGAAGAAAGGGAACCTTGAGAATGATGGCAGTCATCCAAACATTAGTTCAATCCTCTTTATTACTTTCTCCTTCAGTAGGGGAGAATTGCATTTGGAAAGGTAAAGCCCAGATTCAGAAGTGTTTGTTGCTTACGTTTTTCAAAAAATAATTGAGTAAGACCATAGGTTCATTCATGTTTATTTTATTATGTTTTTGTATAACCCATCCAAATCTAAAATTGTTTGCATGTATCAGATATTGTCTAATAAATATAGAATGATATATAAATATATAAATATTGCATTTATTTACTAAGTCTCTGGATTATGAGTTAATTTTTCTCTGATGGCTTCCTAACCATGAGCATTATTTCCTAAACAGCAGTGAATTTTTAGGGGAATAAAGCAACCCTTCAGAACCCTATAATCTTTCCTAGTACCACTAAGTTATTTGTGTTGGAGGACAAGAGAAATCCAGGGCTCCTCCCCTACCCCCACCCCTACCCCTCCAGCTTCCCCTTTGACCACCTTGCTCATTGCCTAAGAGCCTACAGGCTTCTCAGATGGGACACTCTTGGGACCAATGCACCTTCTGCTTATTTGTCCTACCTGCCTCTCATTTTACAATGTGTTCCTTTGCTGAGTCCCAGGGGACTGGCCTGTACTCAGACCCCAGATCAAAATTTTAGGTGTTTTCTAAAAATGTTGACATGTATTCCTCCATATTCATTAATGTTGATTCATGTAGTAATACTATATAGATTCTTCTTTTCCTGTGTCTGTCCTCTGCACTGAATAGCCATGACTAATGACTTAGTTTAGGCCCTACCTACCTCTACCCTGGGTTGCTGCCATAGAACGCATCTCATTTCTATGCCCTCCAGTTTCTATGCACCACCAATTCAGATATTATTAGAATGCCATTACCTTACCTAAAATCCTTTTATAGCTATTTACAGTCTTCCACATGAAGTTCAAACACTTTACTTTGGCCTACAAGTTTCCTGGTTTTCAATTTTTATTGCCTCTTTGTCATTATCTCCCATCTTTACTTGGATGAATATGCCAAAATATTATAACTGGAACACTGTTCACAAGGTCAGGCCTGGGACGTACCCAGCAGACCTTCCCTTTACTCTTCTCCACACCTTTCCCTCCGTGTGAAGTGCCTTTCCCACCTCTCTTGGATCATTACTACAAATACTTCGGAGCCTGTTCTGAGTCTTGCCTTCTTGAGCAGCCTCTCCTGTTCAGTCTGGTTTGAATACTGTCACAGGACACCAGGCTTTGAGGGCAGTATTAGCCTCATTACTGGCAATCTGTTGATAGAGCTGGTGTTGCCCGGTGGACAGTGAAGAGCTACTGAGAAGGGATGTGTTGTGAATCTTAGCCTGGCATGTGGTAAATGATGAATGAGTCAAATGAGTTGGTGTTAGTTTTTGTTTGTTTTGCAGTTGGGTCTTTTGCAGTAGCCTGGCTGTCATAAAACTCACTGTGCAGACCAGGTTGGCCTCAAACTCATGGAGCTCCACCTGTTTTTCACTCCTGAGTACTGGGATGAAAGACATATGACGCCAGGCCCAACTATGAATGCATTTTATTTAACTGATGGAAAACATATCCTAGAATTCTCTGGCTTAACTCTGTGTCCTCTCAAATCCAAGTGCTGCCAGTGTGATAAAATTAGGAGGCAAGGCCTCTGACAGGCAGTAGGCAACAGGAGCTCCTCCCAGATGAGTAGAATTCAAGCCCTTATGGAAGTCTTCAGGTGTCTGATACACAAGGACACTGGAAGATGTAGCCCTCACAAGACAATGGGATGCATTGTCCTGGAGTATTGACTTCCCAGCCTCTGAAACTGAGACATGCTTGAGTGTCTGGTTCTTTTAAATACCTACTGTCTGGTGCTCTGTGATAGCTGCATAGATGGACTAAGATGTCTGACTTAGATATCAGCCATCCAGTTCTCATTGGTGATTTACATGTTGGGATGAATAAGATGATGGTGCAAAATTCAAAGAACAAGGAAATAGAATGTAGCAGAAGAGAAAGAGATGGAAGATAGCCATAGTAACCCACTCATAAGTATTTTCTCATGTGCCTGTCAAGGTAGTCTAGCCATTGACATTCGTTAATTTCTGATGTGTCCATCAGTGTTTCTACCATTGTCATTATATATAGTTTGTTCTCCTGATTCATGCATTATTAACTCTTGATTTAAATGTCATACAAAAGATGTTACTCAAACCTTTTTCTGTTTGGCTGATTCGTATGTAGTCACTGTTATACTTTAAGTACTTTATTTCTCAGAAGTACTACAAATGGTGATTTTGTGTCTTTATATGGGTGTTCTGAATATAACTGTTGGCATCTGAGAAGTCTGTAAAGACAAGACTCTGGTAACTTCCAGCAGAAAAAAAACAACTGGGTATTTTATGTAAGGGTTCCTGGAACTAACAGCACAGACTTTCAACATTTTAGCTTGATGTAAACTGACTACTTTTTAAAATGTAAAATTCTTTGACAGATATTCACTAGCCAACAGCTACCTGGCAAACCTGAATTAAACATGTTTCTTCTCACCTGGCTACTCTTCCCCGAAGGTCTCCAACTCCTTGTATGTGTTTGATGTTCAGATCCTGCACTGCAAAGTTAGTTCCTGTGGCCGCCTGGTCTCGGATTCTTATTTGGTCTTCTAGGAGCTGTAATTTTGATGTAAGACCATCATTAATTTCCAAATACTCATGATAAGGGAACAACACTAACATCCATATTAAGATGAGAGGGAGAGGGATGGAGAAGAGACAGACAGACAGATGGGGAAAGAGAGAGAGGCGAGAGAGAGAAAGAGAGAGAGAGAGAGAGAGAGAGAGAGAGAGAGAATTGAATTTTGCTTTAAGTGAGGTAAGCTGATGTAGTTTCAGTTGAATGCTGCCAGGGGTAAATGAGATCTCAACAATTTTTGAACACTAGCCAGAAAGCCAGCCTTTATGTGAAATCTCTCAATTTAAAAATATTGGCATCTGTTACTTAAGTCAGTATGGCGGTTCTTCAAGAAGCTGGGAACAGATCTACCTCAAGATCCAGCTGTATCAGTCCTAGGAATGTACCCAAAGAATTCTACATCCTACCACAAAGACATTTGCTCATCCATGTTCATTGCTCCTCTATTCGTAATAGCCAGAAAGAGGAAACAAAGAGATATTCACCAACAGATGAATGGATAATGAATATGTGGTACCTTTACAAAATCAAATATTGTTAAGGTGTTAAAAAACAAAATCATGAAATTCTCAGATAAATAGATGGAGCCAACTCAGACCCCAAAAGACAAATATTCATGTATTCTCTTATATATGGAGAATAGCTTTTAAATATTCAATAGGCATGTGACTGGGTATATACCCACATAACCCAGTTTGGGGATAGAGAAAGGGCCTAAGGAGTCTGGGAAAATCTCTCAAGGAAGAGAAAGTATATAGTTATGGAGAGATGTGACAGAGTCTGGCACAGGAGTGTTAAATAGAAAGAAGGAGGTAAGAGGGATTAGGAAGGAATTACGGGGGAGGGACAAATAACTCCACAGGCCAGGCCATTTGAGGCTCATATGGATATCTAGTAAAGTGGAAGCTTCTTAAAATATATACACATAGGGATGGAGAGATAGTGCAGCCACTAAAGGCTAGACTCACAACCAAAAATATATACACATAGGAAAGAAGTGTAAAAGGAGTTACCAAGTAATGGAGGAGACAAAACCTAAACCAGACATCATTTTAAAGAGGCTCAACTCTACATTCTATAGTGATTATAAAAGGCTTATGCAGTATGTGCTTAACTTTATATAAAACCATGTAAATGCACTTTAAAAACAATTAAGCTATAAAAGCACATGGAGACACGACAAATGTCATTTCCAAGGGTTTCACTGATGTCAGGAAGCCAGCATGTACCTCTTTGTGAGGCTGGACTGCACAAGTCTTTTCATCTTTGTGTGCTGGGGCACCATGATGGTTGGCTGAAATGATAGTGGAAATACTAATAACAAAAGTGGAGTCAAACAGCATGGGGCATATGGGGAGCTTATTGTTAAATGATTAATAATGTGCCCCTGGCTATCATCCTTACTATATAAAAGAGCTAATCATATTGAACATAATTAAGAAGGGCGAAAAGCCCCAAAGATATATTAGCAAATGGCAGAGGAAATACAAACCATCATGGGCAGATTAACAAGTGGATTCAACATCTTTAAGGGAAAAACCCAGTACTTCATTTCTGTACATTAGCAAGGATTGAAATAATAAATCTCAGTGTTGGCATAGTCCCAGTGTAAAGTATATCACATAACACTAATGGAGTGTAAATTAGTGCAGAGCTTGTGAAGCCAATTTAGCAACATTTATCAGGAGCTTTTATAGTGTCTACACCCTACTAATTACATTTCCAAGAATATATATGGTGGAAGTAACTCTATACACAAGCATATTTCAATATTAAGAAAATAATTAAGCAAATGATGATCTATAACTTATATAAAGAGATTTTAGTGGTGTAAGTTTATTTTACTCTAATGATTGTGGTTGAATTGATAGTCTGTCTCCTAAGCGGAATGCTTGCAAGGACTAGAGGAAATTTCCTTGGGTGTTTGTAGAGACAACCATTTGGTGGTAGGATTGTGAGAATATTTTCTAATGTTTCAAAATTTCTTCCTGAACTTTCAAATGAAGTATAATGAAGAAACATTGCTTTTAGTAACTAGGGAAAATTCCCTGCCATAAAACATAAAAATTTCCTTTACTGAGTTAAAAAATAAATTAATTTTGAAACTTTCAGTGAATTCCTTGTTAAAAACTTTTGTTTGTCTAGGTTTGGTGGGGTATGCCTATAACCCCAGTATTTGGAATGCAAAGGCAGAGTCACATGTTCAAGGCCAGCATGTCTCAAAAAAAAAAAAAAATACATTTGACTTTTAAAAGGATCAAGCCACTCACTCACTCTGCTGTTGCAATTGTGATCTGGTACTCCTGCACCAATTCCTTCAAGGACTTGAGTTAAACATTAGTTCATATTTCAATATCTCATTAGGGACAAAATATAAATGGACTAACTAGGTTGATGAGTCCAGTTTCTTTTAAAACATTGGAATAGCATCCATTTCCCTATATAATGTTCTTTAACTGAGTTCTTTATCAATGCTAGCCTAATAGTTTCTGCTTTGCAACGTTTAACTTGACTACCTTAAAACTTTGAATGAAGTTTTGTGATCCTGGGGATCAGTGTCAGGACTTGCATGAGCTAGGCGAGTGTTCTACCACCACGCTGTACCTTCAGCTTTTGATTTTGCAAGACAAAGTCTCACAGTGTGGCTGGCACAGGCTCTCCTGGAGCATGTGACCCCCCTGTATCTCGCCTACAGCTGCTGAGGTTTTAGATACACATCAATGTGCCTTGGGAATGGAAACAGTGTGTTCACACATTCGTTTTATGACTTCATGGAGAGTTTTACATTTTTGCCATCCTCTGGGTTGCATTGTGGAGTCCACTAGACCTATAGGCAAAGATTAAACTTACACGAGCTCATGAGCCATGTGTACTGAGTTAATCCCACGTGTGCTATCTGGTTTTCTTTCTATTTAAAAAAAAAAAAATCTGTCCCAAAATTTCACTGGTACTTGATGAGAAGTACAGAGCAGAACACTGTTGTCAGTTTTCATGGTTATACAAGTTCTAAACATTTGCCTGAAATATACTCTCTGGATCCCTTGGCCAAAAGCCATCCGTGTAGACGCATGATGTGGAAAGACCCTTAGAACTCTGAACAAAAGGCCTGTAACTGAAATGTGTTTTATTTAGTGTAGGGACTTTGTTTGATAAAAAAAAAACTTTGTTTCTTTTAACATATTAAAAATAATTTTTAGCCGGGCGGTGGTGGCACACACCTTTAATCCCAGCACTTGGGAGGCAGAGGCAGGCAGATTTCTGAGTTCAAGGCCAGCCTGGTCTACAGAGTGAGTTCCAGGACAGCCAGGGCTACACAGAGAAACCCTGTCTCAAAAAACCCCCCAAAAAAATAATAATAATAATTTTTAGACAAAGCTTCACAGAAAAACCCTGTATCAAAAAAAAAAAAAAAAAAAAAAAGCAAAGCTTTTTTTGGGGGGAGTGGGGGGCTGGTGTGTGACTTAGCAGTGAACTAATCTAAATCTAAGCCTCATAGAGATTGTCCTATGGAAGGAAAGCAAGCAGACAGAGAGTCTCAGGCTCAGCTGTGAAAGCTATGGGTAAAAGTAAAGTTTAAGGGAGGCTGACACTGCTGTGGTGGGGAAGGGATGGTTCTGGTGTGAGGGAAGTGCTATTGTACAGGGTGGCATTTGAGCAGGAACTTCAAGAAAATACAGAACAAGCAAAGGGCTATCCATGGGAAGATGGTCTGACTAACGTGAACAACAATGCCTAGCAGGGAGGCTAGCATGGCCAAGAGAGAAGAGAAGACTGGGCAGCAGGGCCATTGTTGGATTCTGTTTGTTGATGCATACACAAAGCTCTACTTCAACTTATGTCAGCCTTACAGACCTAGACTGATAAAGCTTATGAGCACAACGTTTGGCATACTAAACCATTTTCTTTACTGTCTCAAAAGTGATGTACAGCATTTTCTAAGGAAAGTTTCGTTTTTGTTACTTTTTACTATAGCGAGCTGTCCAAAGTTTAACCTCCTCTGGAGCAGCAGCAGCACATTTCTAATTGAAAAAAATGATTTTGACAGTCAGTAGTCTTTGTTGGGTGGTAATGGAAAAGCATAGAAACAGATGTACCTCAATGTTTTGGTTGAGTTTCTTGACGATGCTGGTGATGGTCTGTATGTGACTTTCTAGTAACTTCCTGGCAAGAGATTCTTCTTTTCGAAAGCCCTGGCTTCCCTGGAGACAAGCAGAGATGTCCTCCTTGATGCGGAAGGCCTGCTCAAGGAGGAAGGCTATGGTGCGCTCCTGGTTATTCAGCCTGTCTTCTAGCTGACTTGTTTGGTTGCTTGGCATGACAGGAAGAAAGGGGCAACCCCTGGTCAGAAGAAGGACACACCATAGTGTTACAAGAGTGAACACGGGTCTGTCCCAGTCACTGTTCAATTGCTATGAAGAAACACCGTGGCCAAGACAACTCTAACAAAAGAAAGCATTTAACTGGTGTCTTGCTCATAGTGTCGGAGGTTTAGTTCATTATCATCATGGTGGGGAGTGTGGCAGCATGCAGGCATGAGGTAGCTGAGATCTTTACATCCTGATTCACAAGCAGCAGGTGGAAAGAGACACTGGGCCTGGTGTAGGCTTTTGAAACCTCAAAATCACATCTCCTAATCCAGCAGGTTTCAGCCTTCCTAATCCTGGGACCTTTTAATAGTTCCTCATATTGAGGTGACTCTCAAGTATAAAATTATTTCGTTTCTACTTCCTAACTGTAATTTTGCTACTGTTATGAAGCATAATGTAAATATCTGATATGAAGGATATCTGATATGCAATCCAAATGGGATTGCCACAGGTTGCAAACCACTGCCCTAATCTTTCCTAAACAGTTCATCAACTGGGGACTAAGTATATATGAGCCTACGGGAGCTATTTTCATTCATAGCAAGACACTAGGAACCTGAACTCATTTTCTTACTGCTACTTTTCATTTTCTTTCCTGTGTCCTTTGCAATATTCAAATGCTTGATTTGCATCACATCTAAGGAATAGATGAGACTATGCTTTGGAACTGTTTTATACATCTCATAGTTCTGGAATTATTTCAAATAACAATTTTAAAGCCAAAATGGTAATAGTTGGAAAGGAATTAATAGTAACTTTAAGGAAAATGAGAGAAGCCTTCTTCAATGGCATATGTCTTTATATACCCTTGTATACAATTTCTATTTTAACTTAAAAAAAATAAAGTTCATATATATATATATATGTATATGTATATATAATATATGTATATATATATATATGAACTTTATAAATACTGAACTGGGGACCTGGGAGATCACCCAGTAGGTAAAATGCCAGCTGTGCAAACGTGAGGACCTGAGTTCATATCCCTAGAACCCCCATATAAGACCAGGCACAGTGGGGTACACTTTATCCCTGGGGGGGGGGGGTGGATAGAGGCAGCCAGATCCCAGGCAACTTAGCCAAACTGATGAGCTCCATGTTCAGTGAGAGACTCTGTCTCAAAAGATGACTGAGAAAGATACCTTATGTCAACCTCTGTCCAATGCATGTGCATACACACACACACACACACACACACACACACACACACACACACAGGACTGTTTACAGAGCTCCTATGAAGATCTGTCTTGGAATAGTAAGTAAAATGGCCACCACAAGAGAATTTTATAGCCAAACAAAACTGGACAACGTTGTATACAATATCTTTCTCTTGGTGACTTAGATTGTGTATTATCTTCTTAGTGTTTAACAGTATTATATTAGCTTCACAGAAAAGGAAAATGGTCTACAGAATAGATAAATAATTGCTCAAGGTCATTCTTGACACACGACTAATGCACTTGATTATTTTATCCCCTAGTACAGGTCACTGCCAATGCTCTTGAGTGCAGGTTTCTGACCTCTTTAAAGGCTACAATTTCATTAGATTTATGGAGAAGAATTATATTAACTTCAAACTAGTCTGCAATGCCATTAAATTTCCTGAGGACTTTCATTATGCTGTGGTTCCATGGAGGAGCCTTTTTTCCCGTGGGACTTTCGTTTAACACACAGAGCTTGTACAAGAACACTCATTATAAAGGTGTATTTCAGTGTGAGACTTCAAGTGTCAGCTAGTGTTGTATACAGGTGTGCATGGTAAGTACTCCCAAAGAATGACTTAAGAAAATAGGGATTTAGGTCTGTGTAAGCAGAAGTCTAGAAAGAGATGGCCTAGCAGTGGCTCCTCACCATCGTGGAGCATACCTTTACCTTCAGCCTGAAGGTACTTGTACCACATTGACATATTATGCCTATATTTCAAACAGAAGAAACAGAAAGCAAAGAATAAGATGCTTACCAGGTAAGCTTGACCAGTCTTCCTTCTTTAAAATGAGAACATTCTCGAGGATTCATCATGGCACCCTGTCTCTTTGACTGATTGAAACTATGGTGTATGGACAGATTCTGTGATTTAAAAACAGTTTATGTAACTGTGAAAAGACTGATGAACCAGGCAGCCTGGAACGGAGGAGTTCCCCCAATAACGTGCTGGTGAGATTATGCACTTCAAGAGAGATCTCCCAGCCTTTGGATACTAACAAACCTTGTGAGGCCATCTGAGCCCAAATCTCCTAGGGAGCCACTCTGCACTGCCAATCCACAGAAATTGTGGGGAAATATTTGGTGTTTTATGCTACTGTACTTTGACAGACTTTGCTATATGGCAGTTGATAAGCAATAGAGGCATTTATGTATCTGAAACATTGGTGGCCTGAGATTAAGGCAGTGATCCTGGACACAAGGGGAGGATAGACATCAGAGAGAGTAAGCACCTAGAAGTTAGAGAGACTGGAAATGAGCTGGGGAAAGGCAGTTATTTTATAGGTTCTAATCTGTTTTTAATGAACAATGACTCCTTTAATCAAAGTTGCAATTAAAAATACTAGATGTAGGGAAAAATAAATGAGATAGTGATTATATATATGTATATATATATACAATAATATATATAATATATAAATAAATTGACCATTGGTTAGATTGAGATATATCTAGAAATAGAGTACTGGATGTTATCTGAAAATTTAGCAATAGTTGGTGATTTTGGGAGGACAGTGCAATTGGGGAGAAGGCATTTTCAGCGTTGTTGAGTTTGAGCTAGGGGCTAACCACACCACATTTCCCAGCAACCTTACAGATACCAGGTGCTTATAGACACTCCACTGGAATTGTCTGTCAGCTAGAGACTTACAGTATCTCAGTAGGTATCTATGAAAGGGGGAGAAGAACCTGCTGCAGATACTGTGGCGTAAACAGAGGCTATATGCTAACATTACATCCTCACAAACATCATTTACATAGAAAAGAACCGAATTATCCATCTTGGCCCTACTCTACCCTACTGTCCACCTGGGCCTGTATTTTATCTCATTATCAACCTCAGCTCTATCCAATCCTGGATGCTTCCTGCCACTGACTAGAGGCCCAGGGCCTGGCAGATGGTAATGGAGGAATCTGGAATGTCTGGAACAGCCTTTGTTTTTATGGAAAATGTCTTCCCTTCTGCCCAGGAGCCCTAGCAATTGCAGAATCACTGGTGAGGCTGCCCCAACATCTTAGAATTCTATTCTTAACTCTAGATGGAGCTTTAGGGGCCACAAACAGCTTTAGCCACCTTGAGAACTCAAGACTTTAAAAGAGAAAGAACTTTGAGAACTAATAGTACCACTGGCAGGTTCAAAAGGAACCCCAACTCCCCTAAAGGCAGTGGATCACCCCAAGATGATAGTCATTGCTCTGTTTAAGCTGGACTAAAGGAGCAGCAACTCTCAGGAACCAGGAAAGTGGGAGTCTGCCTGCCAGGAAGAACCACTTCCCTTGGCTATATTTGTGGTTACAAATTAAAGCCCATGCTGGCCTCCAAACTCCTTCAGTATCTATTTACATGTACCTGGTTTCAAAGTCCACACTAGCATTCTGGCCCTTCTCATTGCCTCTTCTACCTTAAACCAGTCCACAGGCTCCTCTCCTGTCAGCTACATTGGTCTGCTTCTTTTTTTCCTGCTCTGGACTCTTCCTTAGTCATCAGGGAAATGTAAATCAAAACAACCCTGAGATTCCACCTCACACCAGTCAGATTGGCTAAGATAAAAAATTCAGGTGACAGCAGATGTTAGAGAGGTTGTGGAGAAAGAGGAACACTCCTTCATTGATGGTGGGATTGCAAGCTGGAACAACCACTCTGGAAATCAGTTTGGTGGTTCCTCCGGAAACTGGACATAGTTCTACCAGAGGACCCAGCTATACCACTCCTGGGCATATACCCAGAAGATGCTCCAACATGTAATAAGGACACATGTTCCACCATGTTCATAGCAGCCTTACTTATAATAGCCAGAAATTGGAAACAATCCAGGTGTCCCTCAACAGGGGAATGGATACAGAAAATGTGGTACATTTATACAATGGAGTACTACTCAGCTATTCAAAACAATGAATTTATGAAATTCTTAGGGAAATGGATGGATCTGGAGAATATCATCCTGAGTGAAGTAACCCAATCACAAAAGAACATACATGGTATACACTCTCTGATAAGTGGTTATTAGCCCAGAAGTTTGGAATACAGGAAGAACAACTTAAAAACCACAAGAAACTCAAGAAGAAGGAAGACCAAAATGTGGACATTTCATTCCTTCTTAAAGAGGGGAACAAAATACCCACAGAAGGAGTTGCAGAGACTAACTATGGAGCAGAGACTGAAGGAAGGACAAGCCAGCCTAATATAGCTATCTCCTGAGAGGCTCTGACAGTACCTGACTAATACAGATGTAGAGGCTCACAGCCAT
>JADRCD010144287.1:9779-26649 GCA_019843815.1 Montemys delectorum | reverse complement strand
CTTCTTCTTCTTCTTCTTCTTCTTCTTCTTCTTCTTCTTCTTCTTCTTCTTCTTCTTCTTCTTCTTCTTCTCCTTTTCCTCCTCCTCCTCCTCCTCCTCCTCCTCCTCCTCCTCCTCCTCCTCCTCCTCCTCCTTCTTCTCCTTCTTGTTTTTCTTCTCATCCTTCTTGTCTCCTTCTCCTTCACAAAATTATTTATATATATATTCATATGTATACATATCTATATGCATATGTATGTGTGAGTTTATACAATGACTATGCAGATGTCTTCTGAAGCCAGAAGAGGGTTTTTAATATACTTGAGCTAGAAGTACAAGCTATTATGAGCTATTTGATGTACATTCTGGAAACTGAACTTGAACTCTAGTACTTTGGAAGAACAGAAAGCATCCTTAACCATTGAGCAACCTCTCCAGTTCAACTTTCTCCCATTTGATACAACAGCCTTCCCTCAAAATAGATAAGGCTGTGCTTGGGAGTATAGCTCACTTGGTAGCGGGCTTGCTCAGCAAGCACAGAGCCTTGAGGTGAAGGCCAAGCACTGCATAAGCCAGGGATGTTGTTACACACCAGTCATGGCAAGGGAGGCTTCCAAAGTCTTCCATATCCCCACAGAATTTGTTTCCACCTTGAGATACATGAGACCTTGTCTCAAAATGAACAACAGTAGCATAAACAACAACAATAGCAAAATTTAAGTTCTAAATGATATACATAGCAAGTTTGAAAATAGCCCTGGATAAAGAAGAATCTGCCTCAAAAGATAAAAAAGTAAAATAAAATAAAATTCAACATCACATAATGAAAACTATACATGCCTTCAGCAGCTAGCCTGAGATAAAGCAACTTTTCAGGTTTTGAATTGTTTGGTCCAGCAAATTAGAACTATCTTTGATGGATCAAATACACTACCACCTGAATTTTCATAATGATTTTTTTGTCCTTGCATATACTAGTTTTAAGAACAATTATTTTGTAGCTTTCAAATCCATTTCCTAGAAAATTCCATTTTCTTGTTTTGCTGGGTTTTCATTCTATAGGCATAGTTGCAATTGCTTGTATTATAGAAAAGTATTTGGAGACAAACATAATACATGAAGGACATTTTTGCAATTCGTACTGTTCAATCTGAAGCAACATTTGATCAATCACTCAGCACACAGCAGGAAGAACGAATGAGATAACTGAGCCACAGATCTGGTTCAACCACACTCTAACTAGGATGACAGATAGATAATGTATGTATAGCTGAGAAACCTTAACTTGATCCAGAAGCTTACACTGAGAATTGTAGAAGCTGTTCCATTTAAGTCACCTTGCTCTTCATCATCTGCCAACTGCCATAATTATTACAGTCTGAAAAGATATGAAAATTGAATAGCTAACAAAAAACTGAAGAGATGCTCAATCTTACTTATAATCAGAAAATGCAATTCAAAAGAAATAGATCTCATTTTGTACTTAGTATTGGCAAAGACTCTTTTAACAGATAATTCCTGGTGTTGGCCAAGATACAGAGGGAAGAAAATGTTATTCCTATTGAATGTAGAAAATTACACTTTATTCTGGAAAGCAAACTGCCAACATTGAAAATGAAGAATGAATATTCTTTTGGAATCTAGTTGCCACTCACTCAGGGCAGACAAAGGTGAGAATGCTGAACCTTCCACTGGGCCAGAGATGTGCCTGTATTTAAGAGAATATATAACTAAGGGCTACGAAGGTCAGAAGAACAGATGGGCATATAATAAAACAAACAATAGGTAATTTCACTAAGAAATAGACAAATCTATAGTACAATTGCATTATGCAAACTGAAACATTCTGTGTGAATAAATTGCATGGTATTTGAATGTGTGCACATGTAAACAGAGGTGGCAGTGAGATGGATAAAGACTGCCCTGACTTCTTTACTGTTGTGACAAAATACCTGGAGAAAAAATACTTAAGAGAGGAACAGTTTATTTGGCTCTCAGACCCAGGTTACAGCCTATCATTTTAGGGGATTCATATAGGCAGAAACTTGAAGTAACTGGTCATATCAAATCCACAGTCAAAAGAACTAGCAAGCATGCACAGCTTGCTCTCTCTGCTTTATATAATTTAGAATCCAGCCCATGAAATGGTACAGTCTACATTCAGGTGCTTCTTCCTACCTCTATTAAGTGAATTAAGAAAATTCCTCACAGGCCAGCCCACAGGCTGGCATAGTCTAGACAATTCTTCATTGAGATTCCTTTCCAGGTGGTTGATTCTACCTTGTGTCTAGCCAACAATCAAAATCAGCCATCACAGAGAAACAGAAATGGTCAGATGTCTCTTGAAGTGAGGCTTAGTTAAAGACACATTCCAAACATCTTTGAGCAGGATGGTACAGGGGTGGGAGAGTAACAGGAACTGAAATTGGCATAGGGACAAGGCAGTGAATTTAAAACTAGGAGCCTAACACACAGCCTTGATCATAATGTGCTTTTTTAGGAACGCGGTTACTCAGTTTTCTGGTCTGAGGTCAAAATAGAAAGAAAGGAATAAATATACAAAGGAAGAGATGAAGAAGGGCAGAGAAATGGAGAAATAGATGTGCAATGGAATAGCAGCTAAGCCTCCCTTTATCCCTGCTCCTATCTCCTGAGGATCCCACAACCTTTCTTCCCCTACTTGTTGCAGTATACATGACCACAACTCCATCAAGTATGCCCTGGTAAAGCACAGGTAGGCCACCCACAGACTTACTTTCTCTGTTTCCTCACTCTTAATTCCCCAGTCCTCATTTCCAGTCCTGCAGCAAAATACCCATGTCAGCTTTCCCTGCCTACCTGCTCTCATCTCTTGTGGATCCCAAATATCTTCCTTTTATAATGTTCCTGTTTCTATTTGTTGCTTTGTTTCATACCCCAACTCTAGCAAACACCCCTTTCTAACACAGGTTTAATCTACCCAAAGCAGATCTCTCCTGATCATGAGGTCCAATTCTCACAGTCTCATTCCCAGCTCTGCAGCAGGCAGCCTGTTGTGGTCTTCCTTCCCTCTCTGATGCCATCTCCAAGAGATCACAAAGACCTTTTCCTCTAATCTTCTTCATGTGAACTTATCCACAAACTCAGTATCCTACCAGCAGGCATTCCCTATGAACATAACAGGTGAGAAGGTTAGAAAAACAGGCAACACACAGGCATCACACTCTAAAAATCCAGAGAACAGAAACCAAGGAACAAAACATTCATCAACAAAGACAAATCTAGAAATCAGGACCCAGACATATAACCATCCCCAAACCAGATATCTAGACTCTAATGTAAAAGGGTGATCAATAACACTTGGGGCAATATTTTTCTGTTAGAACCCAGATATCTTACCACAGCTAGCCCTGAATATTCCAGTAGCTGAAGCACAGGAAAAGTACCTTAAAACCAACTATATAAAAATAATAGATGTCTCTAAAGAGGAAATCAATAAATCTCTTAGAGAAATCCAAGAAAATACAGTTGAAGGAAATGGATAAAATAATTCAAAACCTGAAAATGAAAATGGGATCAATAAAGAAAACACAAACTAAGGGAATTGTGGAAATGAAAATTTGGGGAATTCAAATAGTAACTCTGGTAGTGAGTTTCACCAACAGAATGTAAGACATTGAGGAAAGAATATCAGGTATTGAGGATACAGTAGAAGAAATGAATACATAGTCAAAGAAAATGTTAAATCCCAAAAATTCACGACACAAAACATCCAGGAAACCTAGGACACTATAAAAAGACCAAAACCTAAGAATATCTCAGCCAATATGAAAAGACCAAACTTAAGAATATAGATATGAGGGAGGAGAAGAACCCCAGATCAAAGGTCCAGAAAATGTCTTCAACAAAAGTATAGAGTAAAATTTTTCCTATCCTAAAGAAAGACATGTCTATAAAGATACAAAAACCGTACAGAACAGCAAATAGCTTGAACCAGGAAACAATGTCCGTTTATCACATAATAATCAAAACATTAAGCATACAGAGCAAAGAAAAGAATATCATAAGCAGCAAGGGGAATAGATCAAGTAACATATAAAGGCAGAACTATTAAAATTACAACTAAGTTCTCAATGTAGAGGCTAGTAGCCAAAAGTGCTGGACAGATGTGCCCCAGATTTTAAGAGACCATGGACTTATTTGAATACTGTCTAGATGACTATACCCAGCACAACTTTTGATCATTATAGATGAAGAAAATAAAATATTCCATAATAAAGCCAAATTTAAACAATATCTATATAAACATCCATTCCTACAGAAGGTCTTAAAAGGAAATCTCAAACCTAAGAAGATAACCTATACCCAGTTAAAAAATAAGGAAGTAATTTCACACCAGCAAATGAGTAGGGATGCATACACACTCATGCACACAAATACACACACACACAAACTACTTACCTATTACCACCCCTACTCCCCTCTATTCCCCTCTGTCAACAAAATAACAGGAATCAACAATCATTGCTCATTGTTACCTCCCAATATCAATGGCCTCAATTCCCCAACAAAAAGACACAATCTAACAGAATGGGTATGAAAACAGGATCTATGTTTCTGTTGCATATAATCATTATACTTCCATATCAAGGTATTAAGATAGGCATTACCTCAGGGAACAAGGTTGGAAAAAGATATTACAAGGAAATGAACCTAAGCAGGAAGCTGGTATAACCATTTTAATAACTAACAAAATAAATCCCAAACCAAAACTTATTAACAGAGGTAGGGAAAGATGCTACATACTCCTCAAAACAAAAATCTGACAGAGTGAAAGGGTGGACTCAAAGGATTGGAAAGTGAGTGTGATGGGGTGCATTGCATGAAATTGCCTAATACCTAATAAAAATATTATGTTGAGAAAAATGAATATAGATCTAAAGAGAATTCTCAATAGAGGAATCTTAAATGGTTGAGAAACTCAACACCATTGTCTATCAAGATAATGAAAATCAAAGCTACTTTGAGATTCCATCATATGCCTTTCAGAATGGTTAAGATCTATAATACAGGTGATGGCTCAAGCTGGAGGATTTGAAGCAAGGAGGAACACTCCACCATTTCTGGTGGGACTGCAAACTTGTACAGCCATTTCAAAAATGTGTTCCTTAAAAAGTTGTAAATCTATCTACTTCAAGGCCCAGCTACTCCACTCTTGGGCATATACCCAAAGATACTTCACCCTAACACAAGGATACTTGCTTAACCATGTCCATTGTAGTTTTATTCATAATAGCTAGAAACTGGAAACAACCTAGATGTCTTTCAACTGAAGAATAAGTGAAGAAAATGTGGTACATTTATACATTAGGATATTATATGGCCATTAAAAATGATATAAAAACTAAAAAAATACTGGGAAATGGATAGAATTAGAAAAAAATCATCCTCAGTAACTTAACTCAGACCCAGAAGATAAATATAGTATGTGTTCACAAATATAAGTGTATTCAAGGCTTAAACTCTTTTCAAAGCTATTAAGTACAAGGGTACTTAAAAACTTAAACTTCCCTTTTAGCCACCATCCACTAGAGTGAGTAGAAATGAAAAGTTAATATGACAAAGGATGGTTCACACCTTTGAGAAATAGTTGGAGCAAATTTACTCTGCATTGTCAGGATATCAGCAGTTTAGTTTATGTGAGTCAGCAGCAGTAGCTCAATCCATAAGCAAATGCCATTTACGAGTCAGCAATGACATTTTGATCCAGAAGAAACCACAAGACTCTGCCAATCAACCTGAGTTCTCAAATGAGCAAGAAACTGCCAGAACACCGTCAGAAGTTACAACTAATGATGACCAGAAAAGAATGGCAATACATACATCATCATCAGGGAAGATCAATTTCAGTAAAGTTCAACGATGATCACCAAAAACTGGTGAGGTGTCCCAATACCACACAGCATCATCCACTGTATGTTGGGTTATATTTGTACCCTTTCTAAATATCATGTGTTTTTTTCATGCATCATCTGCTCTAGCAAAACATTAAAAGTCATTTTTTCAGGCTGTTTCCAGAAAAATACCACATGTCTGTTCTCAGCAAAACATTCTCTGACATGTCTACTTCAGCAAAAATATTGTTTCATAAGACAGTTTTCAGAAAATCATCACATTATACAACCGAATCTCTAAAAAAAAAAAAAATTACACTTCAGTGGATATTACCAATTAAATGATAACCAAGGTTAGGTAAAGAGGAGGGGTCTGTGGGAGACCTATGGATCTCCTTGGACGGGGGAAATAGAATAGATTTTATAGGCCAGGAAGGGATGAGAGTGGGAAAATCAGGTGGGGTGGGGAGAGGAGGGGTGGAAGGAGAGTGTGGGGAGAGACAGCTAGAATTTGGGAACATATAGAGGTGGTTTAGAAATTTAGTGCTGTGAAAGCTTCCTAGAATCTCTGAAGGTGATCTAAATAAGGACTCTTAGTAATAAGAGATACAGTCTCAACAGGTTCATTTTTTTGTAGCCAGATGAGGCATCCAGTTGCAGAACTGACTTGTGTTCAGTTTAGTTGTTAGCCAAAGGGGTACACTGGAAATCCACAAAGAACCCAGGTTGATGCTAAGACAAAGGGTTGCTTTCTGCAAACTGACAGCGGGGTCCCATTGTTGAGGAGAACATCCACTCAAATTATTGAATTTGGAGAAGTCAAGCTAGTGCCTACATGGAACTTTCACCCCTCAGCTCCAGTTTCTTTGGTGGAAGAAGATACATCTCCATGCTATGGAAAGAGAAATATGGATACCAACCCAGCCAGGAAACCTTTGACCTACAATCTGTTCTGTCTGCAAAATATTCTAGAGCAATGGTGGCACAGAACTTGTGGGAGTAGCCAACAAAATATCTGATTTGACTTAAGGACCATTTGACAAGTTAGAATATACCTGGCACTGCTTTAATAACCAAGAGCTAGAGACTATATAGCCCAAAGACCTAGGGTAAACCATACACCATGGGCCTGAAAAAATCAATAATAAAATTCCTAATGATCTTCTGTTATACTCATAGATTCATGTCTTATCCAGTCATCATTGAGAGGCTTCTTCTGGAAGCAGAGGGAACAGATGCAGAGACTCATGTGGAGAAAGTATCTAAATGAGAGGTGTTCCTCAAATGTCTCCCCTCAGAATTCAGGGAATCCTGTAGAAAAGAAGGCGGAAAGATAATAAGAACCAGAGGAGATGTAAGACACCAGAAAAAGGAGCCTATCGGTATCAACTAAACAAGGAGTATGATTTCACAGGGACTGAAACAGTAAATACAGGGCCTATTATGTATCTGTACCAGGTCATATGCATATATACAATAGTTATTAGCTTAATATTTTTACAGGACTCCTGACTGTGAGACCAACTGGGTCTCTGACTCTTGTACCTGCTCTTGGAAACCTTTTATTTCTGTTGGGTTATCATATCCAACTTCAATATAATAGCTTTTGCTTCATTTACTGGATTTTCTTTTGCCATATTTGGTTGCTATCTCTTAGAAGCCTATTGTTTTCTAATGAAACTCACAAGGGGTTTGATCTTTAGGGTTAGGGAGATTGAGAGGAACAAGAAGGAGTGGAGGAGGGCTATAATCAGAATATATTGTATAAGAAAAGAATCTATTTTAAACTAAACAAAACAGACATTCAAGTGCTGGAAATTTTGTGAAAGCCTTACAAATGTTAGTTACTAATGGTAAAGTTGTAGGAGAACATCATGGTCACTAATGGCTGTAAATATTTCATGAAATTAAAAAATGAAATACAGATAGGCTGCAATTAATTAATCATCATTCAATTGGTGGCATTTAGCAGGCATGCCTACTCTGCCAATGTCTGCCAGCCACTGGAAAGGCATTCAGCTTTTACTACTTCAGGGAAAGATATTTTCTGCTTTCTTGCTCAGAACTGCCTAAACAATTTGACAAAGCAGGATATCCATTAATTTTGTCAAAACTAAGTAGACTAAGCTCTGGCAATTGTTTTCATTTAAAATAAGTATGTTCTTGGCCATCATAATATTTACACTTTCTTCATGGAAGGAAACATTTTACTTGATTCTCCATGACAGGAAGTAAGGAGGAGCTTAGACTGTACAGTAACCACCTGAAAAGGTTTACCACACAAGGCTGGCCTGCTCCTCACAGAGGACTCTCCTTTGCTTTACTTTGATAATGCTTTTTTGAACTGAGTTCTCTTTCATGTGTAAGTGATTAGATCCTTTCATGATTTGGATATAGTTAGATGATCAGAGTTGAAATTTCAGTATTCATATCAATAATATTTGCTTTCTTCAAGGGTCACTTAAGGCTTTGTAAAATGTCCTTGGTTTCAAAAAAACCAGTGCCTTAATAAGGATGGATACTTTCAGGTACTAAGTGTATCATAGGATGCCAACATCACCTGATGAGACACCCAAAGGAAACATCCAAAGATTCCTCCTTCACAGGAGCTCCTACATGTTGCTTTTTGGGAATGTAAATTTTCTAAAGAACTATATTTAAATTATTCATTGAAAATTTAAATACACCTAAATTTTGAATAAGTAACCACAGCACTTAGAATATATTTTATAGTTTATAGGTCTACATTAACCAGCATAAGATTGCATATAGCATATGACTTTTCATCTTGTCTAGAGTCTTATTTTCTGTGGTTTCACTTACTCTGAATGGGTGACTGGAAATATGAAGTGGAAAAATGACAGAAATAGTTCACAAGTTTTTAATTCATTATAAATAATGTGATAAAAACTTGTCTAGGATAAAAATAGTCTTCTTGTCTAGCATATGCATGTGTGACATAGTTTGGCAAAATAGAGAAGAGGGAATAAAAGGGGGAGGGAGAGGAGGAGGATGAGGAGAAAAATTAAAATGAGGGAGAGAAAAAGGGAGAAGAGGAAGAGAGGAGAGAGATTATAATTACTTTTATTATGTACATGTTTATAATTGTTCTATTTTACAATGCTACTGTTACTAATCTTTTACTTTGTCATTTTGGAAAACTCTATCATTGATTGTGTTAGTTTTTTGACAACTTGACATAAACTAGAGTCATTTGGGAAGAGAAACCCGCAACAGAAAAAATGCACCCATCAGACTGGCTTGCAGGCAAGTATGTGGGTCATTTTTTTAAATTAATAATTAATGTAGGAGGGCACATTGGGGAACAGGACCACTCATAGGCAGGCAGTCCTGCATTGTATAAGAAATTAGGCTGAGGAAGCCATGAGGAGCAAGTCAGTAAGTAATATTGATACATGGTCTCTGCTTCTGTCTCCAGGTCCCTAACTTGAGTTCCTGTCCCAATTTCTTTCACTATGGACAGTAAACTGTAAGCCAAAAAAACCCATTTCCTCTCCAAGTATTTTTTGTTCACAGTGTCTATCACAATGATAAAAATAAAGCAAACTAGGGGATAGATATATATGGCCAGGAAATATATAATATAAATATGGTTCTATACTGTCTACAGCTTCAGGTGTTCAGAGTAGGTTTTTACAACATCTTCTTTATAGAGAAGGGAGAAGTACTGTACATCTTTATTTTTCAACGAATTATTTATTCTAGCTTACTAAAACAATAGACAAAATCATTGAGTATATTGTGATATTGATGAAAAGTATGATAGAAGATGCACAGAATTTCTGAAGAACAGACATAAAATGCCAACACTGTTGAATCTAGGTGGAGAATAGATGGGTGTTTAGTTTGCCATTTTTATTTTTATCCTTGTTGAAATGTTTGATAATGAAAAACAAAAACCAGGATCCATTAGGAAGTAACTGAGCAAATAAATTATAGTCTTCCTACATAATGATAATTTTGTGCTTGTCAGATATGTCAAAATAAGTATAAGGTATAACTTCAGTAAGGTTATAAATGAGAGAAAAGGATTCATTCCATGTAGAACATTTGCAGAGTGAGTTGTTTTAAAATAAGACTGACTGTGCTTCTTGGTTTTCTCATATGTGAAAAAGCACCTGCTACTCTCTCTACTGCACAGCCCACTGACCCCATGATCTCCCTGCCATGGTGGACTATATCCTTTCAGACTCATAGTCAACAGCAACAGAAACAGAAAGAGCAAGAGTAACAACCCCCCCCCCCATACACCACAACAAAACAACAACAATACAGACAAAACAAAGGAAAAAGTATGCTCTTCCTAAATTGCCTTTTGCCAGATATTTGGAAATAATAATGAAGAAAAAAAAAAAGATTGGCACAAAGAGAAATGGGATGATTCCTAGTATCAATCTGTCCATGTAGATTATAGGATTTAAACCGGATTATGGAAAGAATGCAGAAGGATTTAGAGATGTGGGGTAGTAGAGCCTTAGAATGCTCTACACACACACTGCAGTGGTTCAAAAATCTAAAATGTCAACTATCATTTAGAGAGTAGGCTATGTATGTAAGATGTTGGAAGGACGTAGGAGCTCTGTCAGTGCTGTGATCAAGGCAATGCCTGTTACATTTTGTGCATAAATTTGGTTGTAGTGTGCCCATGCTCTAAAAATTTGTGTGAGGCTGACATAAGCAAACAAAAAACCAAGCAACAACAATAAAAAAGGGTTGAACTATTTTTTTTTAAAGTGGAGAAAATTTCAAGCCCTTGGAAACTTAGGCTTGTGGACTGGTAATAAATGCTCAGTGCACTTATTCAGATTTACTGTGAGAGGGAAGAGAATAGAATGTAGAGAAGAAAGACATAAAAAACAAATGTGCATTTTGGTTAGAAAAGTAGCCGGAAACCAGTTACAGTTTAGAGTTGAAAAAGGTATAAAGAGGCTACACAGAGATAAGTACCTTTAAGAAGAAATTTGAGTTCTCTGCTATAAGAGTAGTGGGAAAGGATCCCTAAGGAAAGACGCCACCCATGGAATGCTCTTGTGTATAGAACACAAACCAATTTGAAAGAAAAGCCTTTAAGAAGACAGAGCTCTCTGATATTCTGTGGGACAAACAGATTTCCAGCTAAGTGCCTTGCCAGGCTTCCCTGTGAAGGCACACAGAGGCAGCTGCACAATGATCCCAGAGAACCCAGCTAGATTGCAAGCTGTCAGTAGAAAGGGGTGTCCACATGGCACTGAGTTTGCAGGCATAGAGGATTAAAACTGGTCAGGTTCTGCTTGCTAGCACCACAGGTCAAACAAAGGTTGGGGTCCCTGTGTGGAGATCCTGATCTGGTTGTATATGATTGAGAAGGTGAAGATCTATGGTGCAGTGGAGACATCCAGATTTTAGAGATGCCAGAAACATGGGTTGTTCTTCAAGGAATGCTGCAGACAAGCAGACCTTACCCAAGAGAGAAGTCACATGTGCTAAAGGCAACAAAATGAGAGGAGTGGGGTTCCCCAGACCTATTGAAAATTAGACTGTACCTTGAAATCCTCAGATGCTGGCTGGACCTGAAACTATAGGCTTTGTTGCTTACTTATCCTCATGGATGGGTCAGAGGTTTTCTTGCTATTTTTCCCATTCTTCCCTTTTAAATGGGAGTGTTCAGTCTCTACAACTGTATAATAGAAGTATAGAACTTGGCTTTTTTTCTGTATCTTATTTTTTTATTTTCTCTCTGTCTCTGTCTCTGCCTCTCTCTCTCACTCTTTTGTATGTGTCAAGGGGTGCATGGGTGGATGGATGAATGGATGGATGGACAGGTGCATGTTGTGTCTGTGATTGTGGGTAAATGCACCTGTTCTTGTATGGAGACCAAAGGAGGACACCATGTGCCCAATTTTATTACTCTCCACCTTATTCCTCTGAGACAGGGTCTCTCATTAAAGTTAGACTACAAGCCCCAGAAATCTCATCTCTGTCCCACCCTCAGGAAAGCGGCTAAAGGTGCTTGCAACCCCATCTGGTTTTCTATGTGTATGTCTCTGACTTGTGTTCAGATTGAGAAGCAAGGAACTATCTATCACTTGCTTTTATTATAGTGAGGCTTCATAATTAAAAAAAATGTCCTAAGTCTCAGAAGAAGCTCTGAAACTTCAACTTTTTCTATTTTTTATTTCATGTGTATGTGTTTTGTCTGCATATTGTCTGTGTACTGCATGTGTGACTGGTGTCTGCAAAGGCAATAACTTTGTGTCAGAACAGCTGCAACTGGAGATACATATGGAGGTAAGCTACTACGTGAGTCTGGGCACCAAACTTAGGTCCTTGGTAAGAGTAGCAGGTGCTCTAAACAAAGGTAAGTCAAAGACCCAACATTTACACATTTGAATAGTGTTGGAACTGTTAACTGGTATGGTGACTTCTTTAGTTATACTAAGTTCCTTTCACAGTATGAGGTGGTCATGAACAGTCTCTCCAGGTTTGAAATCAACGTTTCTACAAGCTTATATGGTTAAAGATTTGATCTCCACCTGGTGCTACTGGGGAAGTTGTAGAATCTTTGAGAGGAAGTTAATGTCTGAGTTCTGGCTTTGAGTTTTATAGTCCTGTCTCACTGTCTCACTTCCTGTCATTTCTCTGTTTCCTGCTCCACTGAGCTGTGAGGAATTATCTACTGCATGTTTCTGTATCTATTCAAACTACAAGCTAAAACAAATGCATTCTCCTTTAAAATTATAAAATACATGAGATGATGTACCCATAATAGCTTATCAAGAGATACCTCTTGCTGGGAACAATCAAAAAGATGCTTAGAAAATAATAGCAAAGCCAGGGTGTAAGGGTTCAAAGTCTTAGAGAGAAGGAAATCTTGAATTAGCTGTTCTTTTCTGATGGTATTTTCTTCTCCTCAGTACTGAACAAGGACTTGATGTAGAAATACATAGTCAGGGAAGACTTAGCGGACAAATCAGGAAGAAACCAATAGGAACCATGAGGCCACAGGTAGACATAAATTGAAGTTTGTGGATGAGAAACAGCCAGATCAAGAGAGAGCATGGTAAAAAGAGACAAATAAGCAAGGACATTATGTGACTATATTTTGTCCTTAAGACATGACCTCCCCCTCCCTCTCTCCTTTCCTCCCTCCATCCCTACCTCTTTTCTCCCTTCCTCCCTCCCTCCTTTTCTCTCTCTCTCCCCTCCTCTCTCTTTGAGACATGGTTTCTTTGTGTAGTCCTGGATGTCCTAGACTTGCCCTGTAGAATAGACTGGTCTTGGACTCAGAAATCTGCCTGCTTTTGGGCCTCAAACATTCCAGCAGAGGCCAGCTAATTTCTCAGTTTAACTCTATAAATAGGTATGCTGAGATGCTAGGCAGAAAATAACAGACCCAGAACTAAGTTTCTTACACTCTCATGAGTGAGATAAAATTCTTCCTTCTGGAAGCTTACTCAGAAAGCTACAGGCTGTGGGTAGAGATGAATCTGAGAAAGTAAAGCTTTATAAAACCTATAACTCAACTTAAGAAATCTTAGTCCCTGAATGGGTGAAATTGCAGCTCAGCTAGGAAAACAGCTTCAGAAAACTTTGCTTACCCTTGTGCAACATCCAATAATCCATGAGAAATTATTAGACAATTCAATAACTAAGAGCATGAGAGAAAAAAACAAGCCACCAAGGATCCAGATGTTAGAGTTATAAAATATGGAATCAAAATTGTCATAATCTCTAGTTAAAAAAAAGATAATACATAATTTTATTAAAGTGAAACACAGTTGTTGTAACATAAAATAGTCAATCTTAGCTACTTTTTTTTATTGCAATGATCAAATCCCTGACAAAGACAACTTTGGGAGGAAGCATTTAGTTTGACTCACAGTCTGAAATTATACACTTCATTACGGCAACGGAGGCATGGTAAGACATGAGGTATTTGGTCCCTTGTACCTGCAGTCAGGAAATGAACGTGATTTTTCCTTTTTTATTCAGCCTGAGATCTCAACCTTTGAAATGGTGCAAGCCAGATTTAAGATGGTTCATCTCAGCTCAGTAGTTATTAAGTCTAGGAAGCTCTCACTGATATGCTTATTATATACCTAGAAATAGTGGGGATGAATATTTTCACTATAAAATGTCTTCACTGAAGCATAGAGGAAAAAAAACCACAGAAACTATCTGAGTGTGAAAGAAATGTGATTCATGCCAAAAGATGCTAGCTAACACATGTGCAGTCGAAGCTCCTATAGAGATGGATAGAAAGAACAGGGAAAACAATGCATAGGAAATCATGACTGTTCATTTTCTAGAAATCTGAAAAATGTTTCTTATAGTTTTAATGATTCTTAGAACTTCAATCAGGAAGATACAGAGAAACAGACACATGTGACATTATCAATGGTAAATATCCATGAACAAAACAAAGCTGAAAAAAAAACTAGAAAAAAGATAAACCTGAAACAGGAAATATGTAAGACTGACAGCTGTCATTCCAAAAGAAATGAAGGAAAACAGAATTCAGTGGAAATATATCTTTTAAACCAAAATAGAAAATAAAATCAATTTAACACTCTGATTCTGCACACACTGGGACATCTTCCCTCTACTACTCGTGATTGAACTCAGAACACTTCAAATGTTGGAATAATATTTTAACAGCAATCTACTACCTTGGCCCCTAGAATATTTTTAAAGGTAAGTTAAAGATGTTTCCACATGAACAAAACTTAAATTTATTTGAGAACATTTGTAAGTAAAAAAAAAATGCTAAGTGAAGCAGGAAAAATAATCTCAGAAGCAGACATGGAAATGAAATAAAACAAAGAGAAGAGCCAATAAATGCACACAAACTTACCATCACCGCTAGGAAAATCTGTGACAATGGTTTCAGCTGGGAAATGTCTTCTGGAAGAACACAGTTAGTTAATCTAGGTCTACATGGACTATATTGGATCATCTCTGTGTCACAAATGCTTTCACTTTACCTGCATCTTTAGAATCCTTTTTGTTTTAGAAGGGATTGTATTCAAAAGTTCTGGGAACTGGGTCATGGGTGTTTTTGGGAGCTGGTGTCTGTCTGCCACAAGGCTTCACAAGTCTACTCAACATAGAGAGTTCAGCCAGGGGAATCAGGCAGAAGAAAAAGCACAAGTCATGAAAAGGAGAGTAACACTAAAACCATCTTTATTTGAGTAGGTGTGTATAAAGGGATGGGTTTTTAAACAGACATTTTGGTATAAATTCATATACTCACATGTAACTAATATATTTTAATACCTATGTCACTTATGTGAAGAAACCAATTCCAGATAGCTTGCATAGCCAAATTTAAAGTGATAGGCAATGAAACTTTTAGAAGTAAACATTTCAGACTGATATTAAATTTATAGGTTTTTCAAAGAATTCTGAAACAGGACAGAGAAACAAACAATTGGACTACACCAAAATAAAGAAATGCCATAAGAACTCACCATTGGATGGAAAGGCTTATGAAGAAATTACAGGTAACAGAAAGAAATTAGCAGGCAATTAATACATAGAAACAAAAGATTCCATCATAGATTCAGCCATTAGTCCACTCAAATGGATAAGAAAGAAATAAGAACAATTAAATCTCATTAGTCACTTGAAAATATATGTTAAAAATTATAAAATTATTCTAATATTCTATATTTTGAAATTATTGTATGTGTATGTGCATGTGCATGCATGTATGTGTGTGTGATGTGCATGCATGTGTGCATGCATGCATGTGTTTTATGTGTGTGTGTGTGTGTGTGTGTGTGTGTGTGTGTGTGTGTGTTAGTATGTACCAAGTGAGTGCAGATGGCCAAGGAGTCTAGAGTAAGGCATCAGATTCCTGGGAGCTGAAGATACAGATAGTTGTGAGCCCTCTACTGTGAATATTGAGGGCAAAACTTAGGCCCCCTGGAAGAACAGAAAGTTCTCTTACCTTCTGGACCTTTTTCTCCACATCATAACAGCTAAAAATGTGATGCACAAAAATATTGTTGCTCATGAAGGAGAAAACCTATAACTTTTATGACTACTGCTGATGGCATGTTTATTTTGAACAATTTATGATATCACCTAGAATTCGGCAGTTCTAACAGTAAACAGAGTGTGAAATGTTCTAGGTACAAACTCAAGATTAATGTACACTTATTTTTTTGTGCCCTGTTAACTTTATTTTCATTCAATATAACGAAGTTAACAGACATATATTTTAAAGGAACAAAATGTTATCAATAAGGATATTTTAGTATAGCCAGAGATTTCACATTCAAAGTTTACTTACTTCTAAAATGTAAAATGTACAATTATAACATTCATCTAAGATACATATTAATATGTTATATATACTATATATAATATATACTGTATATATTATAATTCTACTATGATGCAATGTACAATGAAATATATAATAATTTTCATAAAAATTACAGCTTTGGGCAAAACACACATAATAAAATACACAGGGATTTTGAAGAAAATTAAATGAGAAAACAACAATCAAAAAATTGATGAGTGACACACAGAGAAAATAGAAACTTAATTATAATTGGGCCTGTGATTTTACATATATAATTAGTTTTATATTGCATAATTTCATAATGAATGTGGCCTTTTAATCTGTAAACATTTCACAGTTTTCTTTTATAAAAGGACATAAATGGCTATAGTTTGTCTGTTACTGTTAGATGGATGATGGGTGCCTATTACTCTCCCATGGCTTGTATAATGAGTTATCACAAATTTAACATCTTAAAATAGATTTTCCTATCATAGTCTTAGAAACCAGAAATGTCAAACTGAGATGTCTGCAGGTTGCTCTCCGTCTTAAATCCCAAGGGGAGGATTATTTCCTGCATTTTTCAGCTCCTGTGGCTCCCAGCATTCTTAAAATGATGACTTCTCCCCTTCAACTATTGTCTTCATAAGCATGTATCAGCATGTTTCCATATATACCAGAGAGAGAGAGAGAGAGAGAGAGAGAGAGAGAGAGAGAGAGAGAG
>JADRCD010144286.1:0-18525 GCA_019843815.1 Montemys delectorum | reverse complement strand
GTGTGTGTGTGTGTGTGTGTGTGTGTGTGTGTGTGTGTGTGTGTGTGGTGTGTTAAATTGGTCCTTATCACTCTATGCATATTCTGCAGTAAGTAAGTTACCTCTGCACCACTCTTGATTTACTCCTGGTACACTGACAATGTTATTGCATCTGCATGGGAGTCCCATCTTACCAGGGATGCCCTGGTATTTGGTAAATTCTCACTAAATAATAGAATCTATGTGTGAACACCTCAGTGCAAAGACAGAGTGGCCACAGAATCACAGTATTCTACAATTTATGCTACATATAAAGTGTTAAACAGAGCATTGCTTGCTCCTCTTAAAAGCTTTACTTTTTTAAGGGGCCAAAAATATGTCACCTATAAATTCTGATAGTCTTTTCTGCCCTTAAAATGGCCTACCATTTTTTCTCTTGTATCCCTACAAGTCAGAAGTCAAGAAACATCTCTATCTAGTTTGGAGAATTGGGAAAATGATGGTACTTGCTTGTAACACCTTTTCCCATCTTTTTCTTATCGATAAATATGAGTTTTCACTCTGACTAAACTATTTGCTGGGTTTTGTGTTATTCTTAAGGTGCTATGACAAAAAGTTCTCAATATGCAGCATATCAAGCAGGAGACTGGATGATGTATGCCCAGTGTAGGAGCTCAGGATAGGAAGGTGGTCTCTACCCCATAAAAGGAATATAGAGTTTCAGATTAAGAAATGCCTTCTTTACTTGCTATAATCATCAAAAAGAGTCTACAAATATGGACAAGGATATTTATAATTATATGTTTGTTAATACCAAATAATTGGTTTTTTTTCAGTTTCATGAAATTAATAGCAAATACATTTGTAAAATATATCCTTAGTTCAGCCTTTGTGTTTTCAGGGACTTAATGCCTTTGAAAGTTTTTGTGATGCAATCTTGCCGGAAAAAGTGTTCCTGAGGGTAGGCTTTGAGTGTATATAGCCCCACTCTTCTTCCAATTCACTTCCCCTATTCATGCTTCCAGGAAAATATGTGATCTCTCAGCTTCCTGATTCTGCCTCCATCACTGATGCTTGCTGCCATGCTTTCTGGCCATGATGGATTCATCTCTCCAAAGCTATAAGCTCCTTAACCACTTGTATAAATTGCTTTTGATTATGATGCTTTACTACAGCAATAGAGAACTAACTACTACAAGCAACAGTGACTGCAGAAAAAGCTTTGCTGTCTCTGGGTGCTTTTGTTTCCCTATGTCTGTCGTCTACTTTTCAATTTCTCTATCTTCCTCGGTGCTGGTACAATCATTCTCCATAGCAAAGTAACATGTCTCTCATTTTACTACGGATACCAGTATTTAATTCTTTCCTCACATGACACTTCCCATTAAGTACTAGCTAGGAGGTCTTTCCTTTTGAAGCCATACTTTTAATTTTCCAAAGAATTATCATCTTAACTGCAAATACTGCCTTTATTCTCTAATCATTATGCATTTGGTTATATAACATTGTTTGCTAGATTGCCCTACTCTTAGAAGAATATTTTAATAATCACTGAAAACTTCAAATTCAGCTCTGTGATAAGGGCTTAAAGTCACTGATCATTCCCCACAGTAGGGGGATGATCATCACAAAACCATAGTAAGGGTAATTTTATAACCGAGGCAATGTTCTTAGTATGGATTAGAATAGGATTGATCATAAACAACAAGGAAGATGTTAGCTCCTGACAGTGAGGATATAATCATTTTCACACTCTAATGTTCCATGTGGGCTAGGTGACCTACCAAGAAGCATGGGCACTCTCACCAAGCCTCCAGCAAACTATAATAAATTAGGTGAGTATTTCCAGCACACAGCTATCCCACTTATTAGTTCCCACTTATCTCCTTCAGCTTCCTCAGCCAAATGTATTTCCATCAGCATGCTAACGGTTGCTAGTTTATCCATCATTGAAGCTTAATCTGATGAAGAACAAAGGTGGATCAAAGGATTATATGCAATTCTGTTGATTCTTATAGGTTTCATTTTCCTTTGTAGGATGCCATTTATATTGCTCCATTTCACTTAAGTCTTCCTCTTTCAATGACTAACCAGCTCTCTTCAACTGTATCTTTTCGTGTGTTCCCTAATATCAGGTCTGACCCCAAGAAGCCTCTTCCATCTCCCTTGTAATGTTTCTGTGTGTCTAAGGAAGCCTTCGCTGTCAAAGCCTAACCTTAGCAGAGGAAACCAAGGGACAGAGAAGCAGCATACACATTTTCACTCACCAGCTGAGTGTTTATTGTTAGGTTGAATTATAGTTGTATGATTTATAAATCTGCTTATTGTCACCACAGGGGTGCAGTGTGGAAGACTTACAGTGCTGAGACAAAGACTGGAGTTAATATTGGCGCCGTATAAGCCAGGGTCTCTGCACTGCAGGAGCCATATACATTGTGCTAGTCCTCTAAATTTATTTGAATATAAATGTACTTATTCTTAGTGAGCAACAAGGTAGAAGACACAACTAACTGTTGCAGAGCTTTCTACTTCAGCATCTTCAGAGGAATGAAAAAACAAAAAACAGAAATAAAAACAAACACTTCCATCATATTTTTTAAAAAGAGAAAAATAGCCAAAGTTATTGGAGAAAGTAAGGATTTAGGGAACAAATGGGAAAAAAATGCCATTACTCATCTCAACAACAGCATGAGCAATAAAGATACTTCACATAATGTGTAGGCAAATATCAACCATTCCCTTTAATCCAGGGAAGAGGGACATTTACAAATGAAAGAGACATTGATAAAGACACAATGGTAAAGATGGATAAATATCTTCCTTCCCATGGGATTATTGTCATCATTACATCTGCATCTACAGTTCTATTTGATATCGACATATTGTCATTTTAAACAATACATTTGAGGAAGAAAAGCAAAACAAGAATACAAATGTTCAAAGAATTCTAACTTGAATTTGTATTTTGATGGAAATTTAGAGCCTGGCTCTAGTCAAGATATAGTTGCCATTTAGTGTTGGGCAACTCTATAAGCAACAATGTTTTCTATTTCTTTCTCCAGTAGTCTGATTTCTTTTCTGCTTAATGTGAACAGAGTTCCCTTGCTGTTTAGTGTCAATAGTTGTTTCCTTTCACCGCTGCCACCATCTTTGTAGTCTTTCTTGTGTTATTGCTTAACCTCTGCCATTTGTTTTAATAGTTGAATGCAACATAAATCAACAATCCTATATTCACATATATTATTACATTTTAAGATTAAAAGTTGGAAGCGAAGGCACTATAACTACTTTGCCCAGATTTATGATTTACTTGTAAGTGTAAAATCTAACATGAATATATATTCCACCCGGCTTCAAAATCTCTGTACATAAGCAGTAAGCTACAGTAATTAGAAAAAGAAAAAAAATAAAAGTTAAACAAAAATTTGGCAAGAAAATCCAGAGATTTTGGAAAATGATAGATTCAAGTCCTTAGTGAAACATGAAGACAGAGGAGAGAGCTCAGAATTCCTACTAGATGTCCCTGGATAGAAAGGGATGATGTTTTTTAAAAAAACAATAGCATTTGGGAAACCATTTAATTTCTAGGTTGGTGATGCAATCAAGGAGGCAGTAATCTAAATTTAGATTTATTTGGAAAAAATTCTTTAGCATTAATATAATCAGCTAGTAAAGAAAATGGAGTCTTTGAGGATCTTATAGAAAGGGAAAGGTCCTATGTTTAAAAGCTGTGATATCACAGATAAACTGAGGTGGTTTCTTGCTGTCAATTATACTATTTCTATGTATTCATAATATAATTTTTTGTATAATATACTTTATTGTTTTATAATGACAATAGACAATGTAGTTTATAAAAAGATCTGTGCAACTGTTCTTCATTTTTCTCTAAAGATGAATAGTGAATTTTACTCAAACTACTTTACAACATTTCAGTATTGGTACTTGGGGAAAACAAGCAGGTTTTTTTTTTGTCTTCAATGTATAATTTTTAAAATGTAGAAAAAGTCAAATGTCCTTTTAGAAAGATGATTTTATGTAGACACAGCTAATGTCTATACCTTCTGGATAGAATGGTCCTTCTGGTTCATGCACAGCAAATATAACTTCTTGCGGCTCTGCTCTCTTAGGAGCCACAGCCAAAGCATCACCATTCTGCAATTACCTTCCTATTTAATGCTTACAGGTTAAATTACACATTTAATTTACAATCTATTGATGACTTTTAAATTGCTTACCTTATGTTCCTATAGAAAACTAACATCAATCCTACCTCCACGTTCTGCTTAGCAATGACAGTGACTGAAGTATGAGCAATAATTTTATAGTAGACTTTTAGAAAGATTCTGTTTAAAATAAGATGAAAAACATCATATAAATATGGGTATTCTATTTAAAATTTCCTCCAATCTGTAACCAACTGAGAGGCCGACCAGGTAATTAGAGATCATTAGACTTGCATCTGTGTATGGCTGTTGCACAGGGATAAACTTTGGTGGCAGATCCAGATGTTGGGGAAGAGATTATCCAAGCTGTTGGCAGTAGGAACCTGAAACAAGTATACAACATGAAACTGACAAGAAGGATGTGCCAAAAAACTGAGAAATCAGGAAAAAAAATAGAGATATTATCCAGATAAATTGTGGGAGTGCATTGCTTACAGTAAATAGAGCTTCCTTGAGTCTGTTCAAATTCTGCTAGTAAGAGAAAAGAAGTACATTCATTTTCATCTGCATATCAATGCACTCTCTAGTTATAGGAACTGAAATAGAGTGAAAAAGCAACCCTTATTCTGTGATCACAGCTATGTCTTTCACCTACAACCCCCAATAATGTGTCCCTTTTGTTTATGTGAAGTCACATGGATAAAACCATTTAGTTCAAATGTGGAAAAGTCCTTAATGACATCACTCCCTAACAAATATAATGGGGAGCTTTTGACAAGACTCCAAAGATTGTGACATGGTTACTGTTAGACTGTGGGTCTTAAGACTTAGAACTAAAATGTAAATCAACCCCTTAGGAGCAAGCAACCCGTAAGATTGAGTATGGTTCTTCTTTTAATGAATTATTTAATTTTATTCTTTCTGTGCATTGGTAAGTGGTGAATTCTGGAACTAGAGTTACAGACAGTTCTAAGACGATATGTGGATGTTGGGAATTGAACCTGAGTCTTCTGGAAGGAGAACCAGTGCCTTAAGCACTGAGCCGTCTCTCAAGTCTACAAGTAGGATTCTTTTTTTATTATTAGATATTGTCTTTATTTGCATGTCATATGATTTCTCCTTTCCCAGTTTCCCCTCCAAAAAACAAACAAACAAACAAAAACAAAAACAAATAACAAAAAAACAAGACAAACGCCTGTTGCCTTCCCCCTCCCCCTGCTTGCTATCCCACCTTCTCCCACTTATTGGCCCTGGCATTCCCCTACACTGGGGCACAGAACCTTCACAGGGCCAAGGGCCTCTCCTCCCATTGATGAGGGACTTTGCAATCCTCTACTATACACATGCTGCCAGAACAATCAGTCCCACCATGTGTACTCCTTGGTTGGTGATTGAGTCCCTGGGAACTCTGAGGTTACTAGTTAGTTCATATTGTTGTTCGTCCTAAGGGGCTGCAAACCCTTCAGCTCCTTTGGTCCTTTCTCTAACTCCTTCATTGGGGACCGTGTACTCAGTTCAATGGATGGCTGTGAGCCTCTACATCTGTATTAGTCAGGTACTGTCAGAGCCTTTCAGAAGATAGCTATATAGGCTGGCTTGTCCTTCCTTCAGTCTCTGCTCCATAATTAGTCTCTGCAACTCCTTCCGTGGGTATTTTGTTCCCCCTTTTAAGAAGGAATGAAAGCCAGTGGTGGTGGTGCAAACTTTTAATCCCAGCACTTGGGAGGCAGAGGCAGGCAGATTTCTGAGTTCAAAGCCAGCCTGGTTTACAGAGTGAGTTCCAGGACAGCCAGGGCTATGCAGAGAAACCCTATCTCAAAAAGTAAATAAAAGAAATAAATAGAAAAGAAAAGAGAAAAAAGAAAAAAAAAGAAGAAATGAAATGTCCATATTTTGGTCTCCCTTCTTCTTGAGTTTCTTGTGGTTGCAAATATGATTCTTAAATGAAATGGCAAAAATCAAGTGAATTTGGAAAGAAAAAGATATTTCTAGGAGTGTAGAAAGGAAATAAAGGGAGGTAATAGAGAGCACGGCCAATGTGCTTCCTGCAAAAACACAAGGACAGGAATTTGAATCCCAGAAACCAATTAAAACCTAGAACTGCTGTTGTCCAAAGGAAATACAGGGACAAAGAGTGAAGCAGAGACTGAAGGAAAGGCCATCCAGGGACTGCCGTTCCTGGGGATTGATCCCATATACAGACACCAAACCCAGACACTATTGCTGAAGCCAAGAAGTGACAGGAGCCTGGTATAGCTATCTCCTGAGAGGCTCTAGAAGAGCCTGACAAATATAGATGTGGATGCTGGTAGCCAACCATTGGACTGAGCATGGAGACACCTTTGGAGGAGTTAGGGGAAGTACTGAAGGAGCTGAAGAGGTTTGCAACCCCATAGGAAGAGCAACAATAGCAACCAACCAGACCTCCCATAGCTCTCAGGAACTAAACCAACCAACCAAAGAATATACATGGAAGGACCTATGGCTCCAGCTGCATATGTAGCAGATGATAGCCTTGTCAGGCATCAAAGGGAGGGGAGGCCCTTGGTCCTGTGAAAACTTGATGCCCTAGCATAGGTCGTGGGGTTGGAGGTAGTAGGTGGGGAAGCACCCTCATGGAGGCAAGGGGCACTGAGGATGGTATGAAGGGGGCATTTCCAAGAGGAAACCTGGAAGGGGGAATAACATTTGAAATGTAAATAAACAAAACAACCAATAAAAAATTAATAAAATATAAAACAACAACCATATATGGCCCTGTGCCTATAACACCATCACTAAGAGAAGTGAAATGAATAATGTTGCTTGAGGACCCAGGCTCAAGGAAAGATACTACCTCAACTTCATAAATATAAAGTGATAAAGACATGAATGTCTTCCTTGGCGTTTCTAGGTGCCACATGCTACATGTAAATACACTAAAATCTACACACACACACACACACACACACACACACACACACACACACACACTTACTCTATCATAGGAATAAATGCAAGAAAATCAAGAAGGATTTGGAATCAAAACTTGTTGGTAAATATTTTTAGGAATATTTATGACTTACTTAATATGGGCTGTATGTTAGGCAACTTATGATAGGGGCTTCACTGTTTCTATCTCTTAGGATTTACTCTCCAATTACACCCTTCCCTTGCTTGTAGGATGACAGTAATCACTGGCTTCTGAAACAGACTATGAACAAAGACATTGTAGATTAGAGTACAGAGGCTCATGAAACTGACTCCCTGTCCCCCATTACTAACATATATACTTTCTGCCTTCTTGGGAATCTGCTGTGATAAGGCAAGCCTGGTATGCCTACATGGAAGGGACAAAGTAGCATTTGTTTCATTAGAAGCAGAATTCACAAGCAGCATTCCCCCAACATTTGGCAAATGGCCTAGGATGAAACCGATCCTACAGCTTGTTTTGTTGCTTGTGCATTACAGATTTAAACCTCAGTGCCTAGGGAAGTTCTACTTATTCTTTTGGTAACACTAATGAGAGCATTCTATGATAGCCACCTGCTTTGTCATAACACTAATTAAACCCCTTTTCTGCCTGCGACTAGACTCAATACCTTAGCAATTTAATTTAGTTTTTTTACAGCTTTAAGTAGCATTTATATGTTAGTTACTTTAAAATTTGTGTTTTCAATTTAGATTTGTTCTAAATATCAAATTGCCTTCCTGTCTCCTAAACCATGCCACCTGAGTGTTCAATGTGGTACCACCTGTCACACTTGTCACCTCTGTTTTGCTCATGTGAGCTATCTAGGGTCTTTTGTAAATTCAGAAGAGTTGTAGGCTTAATTTCGTATCTCTGTGAGCATGATGGGGATTCCAGTGATTTTCTAGACACACTGAAAAGGAGGGATATTTCTTCTAATATTTAAATAGTACAATTTATAAATTTATGATTCCTTCATTTGCATCTTCTATAATGGCATGGATCAGTGTTTCACTGTCATTTCTGTCATTTCATCATCCTTGGCCTTGATCACATCAAGAGGTTTCTAGTTTATTCTGCTGCTTGCATCAGATCCTCCCTTTATCCTATTTTATCATATTATATCAGAGTATCATCTCATTCCTCAGCTGAAACTAGCTACCATGCTCAGAGCAACAGTTGGTATATCTTCAGTAGCCTATGGGATCCTGTGTGATCCTCACTCCTACTCTTTCTTTGACATCATTTATTCTTCCTCTATTCATTCACTTTTCAGCAACAACAGCCTCCTTGACATTCTACTAACACACTGATATTCTAACATAACATAGTCATAGCTGTTGTTCAAAAAGCTATTTTCAAAGCATTTCTCAGTCACTGCCTTTAGAATGGTCCAGTCTAATTAAAAATTCTCAGTCCTTAATCTTTGTTCTCATGAATTCACTTACTTTGTCTTTTTTTAAATTGAATTGTGTTTAGTGCCTTATATATTTTGCTCATGCATCTTGCCTCTTCCTTGTCTGTTTGTCTTTTTTATTGTAAGCCATAAAGACAGAAACTTGTTTTCATTCACTTTACATGAAATGACAGAGCAGTTCTTGTCACATTTTTACTAAATGAAGGAAAACTGAATGCCTAAGTGAGCCTGAAAGAAATCCCTCTTTTCCCAGGATGGTCCATTCCTGACTCTGTAGGCTCTCTTCCAGTTCTCTGCCCATATACAAAACTTCTATCCTTTCCTGAATTTTCCTTTATGTCTTCAATGTTTGCATTGGTTACTCTCTATGCCTAGTGTATTTTCATGGATTTTATCTCTCTAATTCTACTGATTCTACACTCTCTTTATTGTGTTGACCCTGCATTTAGATATAACACAGGTACTAACTTTATAGCAAGAATGTTCTGAAATCTACCAATCACTCACCACTCCTGTCCTCCACCAATTTTAACTTTAATAATCACGTGTGATGCCTGAAAGTGCTTAAGTTAGCTCTCATAGGGTAATTATTGAAAAAACAGTCTGTTCAGAATATTTTCAGAAGAATGTTTTAATTGATATGGTTTTTCCTACATTTACTAAAATATATTCTAAAAGGTTAGAGAATGGAAATATCCAATGTTTCACTAAAGCCATCCATTCTTGATTGTTTCTTGCCTTATGTGTGGCCATATTCACTTCTTGACTGTAACTGGGTCTTCATTAATTTTACCTATGACTTGATGACTAATGACTCCTCATGTTCTCACAGATTTATATTTACAGAGTTAAACACAGTTTGAATTTCTTTCTGCTATAAAAAAATGCTTATTTAATGACTGGCCAGACAACTGTGATAAACAGACACTAGAACTGAAAGTGGAGACTCAGACTTGCTATTACCAAAATATTCTAAAAAAAGACACCCCACTGCTGGACAGAACTTCAGATTTCATTTTAAATGTCTTGCTTTTGTACCACTAATGCTTTACTACTGCATAGACAGAAATATAAAATATTGTACTTACAAGTATGAAGAAACAAATTTAGAATTTGTGTTGGAAATAGAGAGTTAAAATCAAGAGCACGAGGATATTTTAGATACAAAAAAGTTTTCCAATAAATGTTTAATGTTAATTTAACCTTGATTTGATAATAGTGTTCAAATTGAATAGTATTAAATAAAAATTCTGGAAATTTTGTGTTTATAATTTTGAATTATTTATAAGTTGTAGAATATTTACATCCACAGAATCTTAGGGATGTGAATCAAATTTATAAATAACATTAATTTAAGTAGCATATACTACTTATACAAATTATTTGAAAGCAAATGTATGTACTATTTTTAGCAAACTTTTATACAAAACAAAATTTAATAGTATGGGAATGAGCAATGAAAAGCTTCAGATAATTGAGAAGGTGAATTTCAGACATTTGGACTGAGAATTTTCCAGGTTCAGTGCTTCACAAACTATTTCACCATTTCACCAAATCTCCATAAATATCTCAATTTATAGATACTGCCTATATCCTCAAATAACTCTCAGGAAAGATGGAGCATATAGAGAGTAGTTTACTTCACTGAATTTAGACATGTACACTATTTCTAAAAAGGGAATCACAAATGAGCAGGGATCTTGCTTTGGTGAACAGCATTGGGACCTGTTGCTCCTGTCCTCTGTTGATGTCTGATTGGCTCCAATCATTTCCCTTCTCAGGTTTTCTATAGTGATAGTAAAGACAGTGAAATTGTACAGAATCAAATTAAAGTAATCATTTTCTCCTGAAAGAAATTGCTTTTATGTATACCATTGAAAAAAAATGAAATCATCTGTGACATGACTAATACGCTTTAATACAATAAATGCATTTAACTGACTTATTAGTTCTATGTCAGGTAAGGTTCATTGTGAACAGCTTATACAGTTAATATCAGTAATGCATGCATAATTTTGAGCTCCTTTATATTGAGTCTGTTAGGCAATCAAATCAGCTATAAGAACAATTTACATGACAGCACCTTATTTGAAAAGAATCTTATTATTTTGCAATTCATTTAATGTTTCAAAACTGCAACTTTTCATCAGCTATAAAATCAGCACAATGAATCCTTATATTGTTCAGTCCCTTTAGTGAGAGTACATAAGTGTCTTTAATTTCAAATGAAATATACCTATCTTAAGGAGAGCTTAATCATTTATAATTCATGTTTCAAAGATATAAAAAAGAAGTAATAAATAAACTGGCTAACATCCGTTCAAAATAATGCTATTGTTCATCGTTACAATGATACTTCTCATATCCAGTATCAATTTATTCTTAAATCCTTCACTTAGTGGCAATAGCTTCAGTGTTTGCCTAAGGGAAATGTTAAAATATTAATAAACCGGTAACCTATTCTTTGACAGTAACCTGTTTGAACTTTCAGTTCAATCACATACCAAAAAAGAAACACCCCAAGATTTAATATAAATACAGAAGTTGAAGTAGATGTGTTATAAGAAGAGATATATCTAGAGAGATCATTTTTTGTCAGTGTCGCCAGTTCCAACTGTAAAATAAAGTGAGTCTTGTAAAAATCAAATAGAGGAACTTGAAATAGATGAAAAAAATCATAGTTAAAAGCCTTCAATAGTCTTCAACTTGTAGTCTTTGCAATGACCACATGTGTAAAGTGAGTTTCCTTTAATCAAAAAGAACACAAAGCACTTTTAGAAAATTTCATTACAGAAATAATATATTTACTCTCTTGTTAGAAAATAATATAAAACCTTCAAGGCTTCCTTTGGAGCAGCATTACTAAGGAGAGCATTAGCAGTCCATCCAATGTATACAAAGGTAAAACACAAATCTTATTCTCATTGGCTCTTGTAATCACATAACTGAGATATTTTTACATAATTTATTCAGTAGTCAATGAAATGATTTATATAATAGGGATATTTAACTAACATTTATATATAACTAACATTCATATGTGGTAATCATGACATTTCTAGGCAATGCAGTTGCCTTTGACTCTTTGTATTTAAGTCCTCTAGAAGGCTGAGCATTTTAAAACAATAAAAACAAATATTTAAAAATAACTGCTGGGGTGTGATTTGTGCTTGATCTTATTGTATTTCAAGACACTGATGGGTGTATGTATTCTGAGTGTCTTATATAGACATGTATATTTTTAGTTTATATAGATTGTCTTCTGTTTCTGTAAACTCCTCATGAACTCCTCCTGTAGTCTGATCACAATACACACTTACTTTTTTTTTTAAACTTGCATAAAGTTTTGATTCACAGAATATTTTCTGCATTCCATTTGCAATTTAAAGTTTACAGGAGAGCTAACTGTCGAGCCCTAAAGATGACACTTATACCAATTCCTCTGAGGAATATCACAGAATGGGAGCCGAATAAGAGGGAGAAGATGGAGGAACAGAAAATAGCTTCGAAGTACCACTTTGTAGGTGTGGCATAGCCACTGTAAGGATGGTTTCAGGGCAGCTACTGGTTTGGGGCCTATACTAGACTAGACACCTTGATACCTATTCACAAACAAGGAAAGACTCATGGCATACTGCCTTTCCTTGCTAAACTACTGGTAATATTTGTTTTTCAAAAAGGGAGAATTGTCATTTTCAGACGTGCAACTACTTGTATAGGCACAATAGGCCCAACTGGATAGTTCTATACATATGAAAGTTGTGGTAAGAGGGCAGGTTGTGCAGGGGTGGACGGGAACCAGGAAAGGTTGGAAAGAGAATAACCAGGGCACATTGTATGCATATATGAAATTACTGAAGACCAAATTTAGTAAATAATAAATTCACACTCAAATAGCCAGTCAAATAAATCATCCTGCTCATAACTATACTACTTACAGACTATGTGATATTTACTACTTAAAGACAACTGAGTTATTATTATTATTATTATTATTATTACCATTATTATTATTAAAGTCTCTACTGTAGCCCCCATTTTCATTATTTCTTTTGTTTTTGAAATTATAAGAGTAAATAATCTTCTTTTCCTATGTATTCTTTCAAATTTGTGACCTCTTTTCTCATGAATGTGACATGTATATTTGTATATGTACAAACAATTCTGCTAGAATAGAAAAAAATATAAGTAAAATTAAAAAATAAGACTTCAAACAGAATGAATGCAATAAAATTGTTAATAGCAGTGTGTCCACCAAACATCATGAACATGCTAAAAATAAAAATAGAAAGAAAAATTTGAAAACTACCACTGAAAAAAAAATCAATCACAATATGAAACAGAACAATGAATCAAAGGCGGTTGACATTTCCTCAGCCCATGGCCTTCGGGAACAATGAAATGACACGTATAAACATATTGAAAGAAACAAGTTCTCTTTCTCAAACTTTATGTTTGTGAGCAATTATACTCTGGAAAAATAAAACTAATGCATAATTGGATAAAGTGAATATTAGCCCCAAAGCTCAGAATGCCCATGATACAACCCACAAAGCATATGGAGCTTAAGAAGAAGGAACACCGAAGTATGGATGCTTAATCCTACATAGAAGGAGGAACAAAATAATCACAGGAGGTAGAGGGAGGAAAGGATGTGGGAGGGAGAGAGGAGGGAGAGGAAAAAAGGGGTCAGGATCTGGTGTTGAAAGGGACAGGAGAGAACTACAGAGGGTCAGGAAATCCAATAAAAATATGTAGCAGTGAGAGATGAGGAACTGGGCATAGCCACTAGAAAGTCCCAGACTCCAGGGAAGCAAGAGGCTCCCAGGATCCAACAGGATGACTTTGGCAAAAATACGCCCCCAAATGGGAGGTAGAATTTGTAGAGACCACCTCCAGTAGATAGGTATGGCCCCCAGTTGAGGGATGGAGCTACCCACCCATCTCAGTTTTTTTAATCTAGAAATGGTCCCGCCCAAAGGAAAGACAGGGACAAAAAAATGGAACAGAGAGTGAAAGAAAGGCTATCCAGAGACCACCATCCAGAGACCATCCAGTCTGCAGATACCAAACCCAACACTATTGCAGATGCCAAGAAGCACTTGAGGACAGGAGCCTGGTATAGTTGTTCCCTGAGAGGTTCTACCAGGACCTGACCAATACAGATGCAGGTACTCACAGCTAATAATTGACTTGAGCCTGGGGATCCCAATGAAAGAGCTAGGGGAAGGAATGAAAGAGCTGAAGGGGATTGCAATCCCATAGGAAGAACAATATCAACTAACCTGACCAGCCAGAGCTCCCAGATACTAAACCACCAACCAAAGAGTATACATGGCAGGATTCATGGCTCCAGATATGTATGTAGCAGATGATTGCCTTATCTGACATCAATCGGAGTGAAGGCCCTTGGTCCCAGGGAGGTTTGATGCCCCAGTATAGGGAAATGTTAGAGCAGTGAGGCTAGAATGGGTAGGTGGGTGGAGGAGCACCCACATAGAGGCAAAGGGGAGGAGGGAGAGGGGACAGGATTTTGGGTTGTGGAGGGGTAACTGAAAAGGGGGATATCATTTGAAATGTAAACAAGTAAGATAATTAAAAAAAAACTATTAATCAAATTTGCCACCAGCTGACTTCAACTCAACCTTGAATAATTTTTATAGAGTAAAGAGGAATGATATGTCATGAAATATTCAGGTTTCAAGAAAGAATATGAAATAAGACTGACAGATAAATAGGTACACATTTTAAAACAAATTGTTTAGAATAAGAATTTTAATATTATATTAGTCTATAATATCCATGGATGTGTTACTTGTAAACTTATGAACACTAAAAGTAGCATAATTTCCTGTACATATTTGCAAAGTATCCTATTTTTGTTAAAATGTTAGTGTCCTAGACCTTAAAGTATTAAGTACTTTGTTATGTTTCCAAACTTTAAATATTGATTGTAAAGAAGGATTTGTTAAAATTAGATTATCAATGTTAGTTAATTCAAACTATAGTTAAGGAGGACTAGATTAAACAGCTTATTATAAATAAATTATAATTTTGTGAATGATTTTAACTATGAATACAGATAGCATCTTGGGAAATTATGAATAAATGCCAAAAATTTTTATAATAGATTAAAAAAAAGTTGTAATTCAGTTCTAGCTACAGAAAATGGAGTTCATTATGTAAAAACCAGGATAGGTTAACCTTCAAGTCAGAACTAAGTGCACAAGTAGGTGTAATTCACTAGAAGGGTTCTAAGACATTCCCAGTAACAGTATATTATAATCATACCCAGTGCTTCAAGTAAACACTATGAGCAGCAATACATAGAGATTCATAATGGCAAATATTTGATTCTAGAGTAAATATGGCAATTTAAAATTATATTTATAATGGAAATTGAAAATACATAAGTAAAAATAGGCAAAGCTAAATCAATAAGTAATTCCATAATTATAGACTTTAATAGTTATCTCTGAAACACTAACAAATCACTTAGATAAAAATCAGGAGCAATATTGATTTGAACAAATGTTATCAAACTGCTTGAACTAAGGTCTTTGGAAGAATATCTCAATGATAAATTTTATAAAACACAGGATTAGTTTTCATGTCCTGAGCATTTAATCAATGTGACCTTATTTTCAGCCATAAGGTATTCTCAATGAAATACATAGAATTTAAGACATATAGAATCTATTATTTACAGAAATGGAATTTATCATAAATGAAATATTTTTAAAGTTCTAAATACTTTGAAATTAGAGAGCATAGCTCTAAAAGTCAAATGTTAAATCATATGAGCTATTAGAAAATATTTCTCAGTGATAGATAATTTAAAGCTGTCAATAAGCATAGAACACAATTAAAACAGAATTTAAAAGTAATTTTCTAGTTTTAAATTCTAATCTTAGCAGCTAAAGTAAGATCTAAAGTCAATAACTTGAGATTAACTTTCAGAATGGTGAAATATTAAAATAATTTACATCTTAAGCAATGGATACACAGTTAAAAATTATAGTGAAAATCAATTAAATGAAATATACTGATCACTAAGCAGTTTTAGTAGTCCAAAGTTAGTTGATTAAAATGATGAATAAGCACTTAGCAGTCCTGAGCCAGAAGAGAATGTCAACAGCAATATCAAAATTAAGAAAGTTCTCTTATTACATTGCAGAAAACACTATCACTATAAACCTTATGTCAACAAACTTGACTGCTTTCTTAAAAAGAGGAAAGAGTACCTTCAAAAATTACAACATATTGTAACAAACTCTCTGAAGGAGAGAAACTGAAAGTCCATTGTTTATTTAACAAGTTATACTGTTACTGAAAGCTTGAATGTACCAAAAGATCCAACACTACGTGGTAGTTTACTGTTAGACTGTAAGTCAATCTTCACGTTTCATTCTTAGACTGTGTACCAAAAACTAAATAGAGAAAACTTTTGATTGCTAGGCTTCTGAACAGCTCAAACAGAAGTATCATAGGGAATATATGCCAAGGTATTCTTCAAGGATAGACTAACCTAAATATCAGAAGTTGAGTGAGATTTATAAGGTGCATAAAAAAATGCTGTGTCTCATAAACTAGACACTACCAAAATTAAACCAGGAAAAATATATAACTTAACACACATTCATATATGTTAATATAGTATACATAAATACATATTTATACATTTACAATTGGGAGTTATTTAGTTATTATATGGTGGAATATTCATTCAAAAATTACTCAGCATATTTGAACATATTAAAGGAGATAGAGAAAGGACCCAAGGAGCTGAAGGGTTTGTAGCCCCTTAGGACGAACAACAATATGAACCAACCAGTAACCTCAGAGCTCCCAGGGACTAAAACACCAACCAAAGAGTATACATGGTGGGACTCATGGCTCAGCTGCATATGTAGCAGAGGATGGCCTAGTCAGTCATCAATGGGAAGAAAGGTCCTTGGTCCTGTAAAGACTCTATGCCCCAGTGTAGGGGAATGGCAGAGCCAGGAAGCAGGAGAGGGTGGGTTGGTGAGCAAGGGAAGGGGGGGAGGGAACAGGGTTATTTTCCTGGGGGGGGGGAGCAGAAAAGGAGATATCATTTGAAAAGTAAATAAAGAAAATATCTAATAAAAAATAATATGTTAACTGAGAAAGGCTGTGAGAACCTGAGAAATAGGCATTAGAAATATTTAATTTAGCTGGGCAGTGATAGCACATGCCTTTAATCCCAGCACTTGGGAGGCAGAGACAGGAGGATTTCTGAGTTCAAGGCCAGGCTGTTCTACAGAGTAAGTTCCAGGACAGCTAGGGCTATACAGAAAAATCCTGTCTCAAAAAAACCAAATTAGTGCAGAAGATAACATAGAAATCATTTACACAACAGTCAAAGAAAAAGCAAAATGCAAAAAACTACTAATCCAAAACATCCAGGAAATCCAAGACACAATGAGAAGACCAAACCTAAGGATAATAGGTATAGAAGAAAGTGAAGACTTCCAACTTAAAGGGCCAGTAAATATCTTCAACAAAATTATGGAAGAAAACTTCCTGAATCTAAAAAAAGAGATGCCTGTGAATATATAAGAAGCCTACAGAACTCGAAATAGTTTGGACCAGAAAAGAAATTCCCCCTGCCATAAAATAGTCAAAGCACCAAATGCACAAAACAAAGAAAGAATATTAAAAGCAGTGAGAGAAAAAAGTCAAGTGACATGTAAAGGTGGACTTATCAGAATTACACCAGACTTCTCCCCAGAGACTATGAAAACCAGAAGATCCTAGGCTGATGTCATACAGACCCTAAGAGAACACAAATGCCAGCCCAGATTAATATACCCAGCAAAACTCTCAATTACCATAGATGAAGAAACCAAAGTATTCCATGACAAAAACAAATTTATACAGTATCTTTCCACAAATCCAGCCCTTCAAAGGATAATAAATGGAAAACTCCAACACAAGGAGAGAAACTACATCCTAGAAGAAGCAAAAAAGTAAACTTCCAACAAAACAAAAAGAAGATAGCCACATGAACAGAATTCCAACTTTAACAACAACAACAACAAAAAAAAAAACAGGAAGCAACAATTACTCTTCCTTAATATCTATTAATATCAATGGACTCAATTCCCCAATAAAAAGTCATACACTAATGGACTGGGTATATAAACAGGATCCAATATTTTGTTGCATACGGGAAACCCACCTCAGTGACAAAGACAGACACTACCTCAGAATAAAAGGCTGGAAAACAATTTTTCCAAGCAAATGGTCCCAAGAAACAAGCAGGAGTAGCCATTCATTCCAATATTGAATAAAACTGACTTTCACCCTAAAGTGATCAAAAAAGATAAGGAGGGACACTTCATACTCATTAAAGTAAGATCTACCAAGATGAACTCTCAATTCTGAACCTCTATGCTCCAAATGGAAGGGCATCTACATTCATAAAAGAAACTCTACTAAAGCTCAAAGCACAAATAGCACCACACACAATAATAGTGGGAGATTTCAACACTCCACTCTCTCCAAAGGACAGATCATGAAAACAGAAACTAAACAAAGACACAGTGAAGCTAACAGAAGTTATGAAACAAATTGATTTAACAGATATCTATACAACTTTTTATCCTAAAACAAAAGAATACACGTTCTTCTCAGCACCTCATGATACCTTCTCCAGAATTGACCTTATAATCAGTCACAATTCAGGCCTCAAGAGATACAAGAAGATTGAAATAATTCCTTGCATCCTATCAGATCACTATGGACTAAGGCTGCTTCTCAATAACAACATAAACAATACAATGCCCACATACACTTGAAAGCTTAACAACACTCTATTCAATGATAACCTGATCAAGGAAGAAATAAAGAAAGAAATTAAAGACTCTCTAGAGTTTAATGAAAATGAAGCCACAACATACCCAAACTTATGGGACACAATGAGTTTTCCTCTTAGGACTGCTTTCATTGTGTCCCATAAGTTTGGGTATGTTGTGGCTTCATTTTCATTA